>JAACNH010000225.1:200574-222247 GCA_019447015.1 Hymenochirus boettgeri
AATAACAGTGCCGTACAGTGTAATAACAGTGCCGTACAGTGTAATAACAGTGCCATACAGTGTATTAATAGCGCTATACAGTGTAATAACAGGGCTATACAGTGTAATAACAGGGCTATACAGTGTAATAACAGTGCTATACAGTGAAATAACAGTGTAATAACAGGGGTATGCAGTGTAATAACAGCGCTATACAGCATAATAACAGGGCCATACAGTGTAATAACAGGCCTATACAGTGTAATAACAGTGCCATACAATCTTGTTCATGGTCCTGTTATTACACTGTATGCCCTGTATTACACCTGTATTTAGCCCTAGTATATTTACACTGTTTGTAGGCCTGTTTGTTATACAACTTTGTATAGCCCTGTTAGTACACTGTATTACACTGTATAGCCCTGTTATAACACTGTTTATGGCACTGTTATTATTTACACTGTGTATAGCCCTGTTAGTACAATGATAGGCTGTTTTTTACACGGATGGTCCTGTATTACACTGTATCGCCCTGTTTATTAACACTGTGAAGCCCTGTTTTATTACACTGTAGGGGCCTGTTTTACTGTTAGTATTTACACTGTATATACAGCCCTGTTTATTACACTGTACTAAGCCCCTTGTTATTACACTGTTGCGCCGTGTTATTACACTGTATGCACTGTTATTACACTGTATAGGCCTGTTTATTACAGGTATAGGCCCTGTTATACACTGTATGGCCCATTTATCTGTACCGTTGTATACCACTGTATTAGCCACTGTTATACCCTGTTATGGATTATGCCGTTATGACACTGGATGGTGCCTGTTATTACACTTGTATGAGCCCTGTTATTAAACACTGTTGGGGCCCTGTTAGTACAACACTGTATAACTAAAGAGTATTATCAACTGTAGGCCCCCTGTTATTGGACTGAATGATTCCTGTATGACGGCACTGGTTTATTACACTGTATAGCAGTCACTGTTTATTCAACTGTACCCTGTTTTTACACTGTATGAGCCTGTTATGTACACTGTATAGGCCCTGTATTGGACTGTATGGTCCTGTTATTACCACTTATGGTCCTGTTAGTTTACACTGGTATGGCCCTGTTATACACTGTATAGCTGTTATACACTGTATGGTCCTGTTATTACACTGTATGGCCCTTGTTATTACACTTATAGCCCGTTATTACACTGTTGGCTTGTTATTACGTGTATAGCCTGTATTACACTGTAGAGCCCTGTTATTACCACTGTATGGTCCTGTTATTACACTGTATGGCCATGTTAGTTACACGGTAGGATGCCCGGTTATTAACTGTTATTGTTTAGCCCTGTATATGGACTGTTATGTCCTGTTATTACAGTATGGCCCTGTATTACACTGTAATGGGTCCTGTTTTACACGTGTATGGCCATGGTTATTACATGTATAGCCTGTTATTACACGGTATGGTCAGTTGTTATTACACGGTATGGCCCTGGGGTTATTACACTGTTAAGCCTGTTATTACACTGTATGGCTTGTTTTATACGCTGTCTAGCCCTGTTATAACACTGTATATATTAGCCCCTGTTATTGTTATTACCATGTATGGTCACTGTTATTACCACTGTAGGCCAGGTTATACACTGTATACGCCCTGTTATTACACTTATGCGATGTTATTACGCTGTATACCCTGTTATTACACTGTTATACACTGTATAGCCCTGTTATTACCTGTATGGCACTGTATTTTATTACACTTGTATGGCCCTGTATTACAATGTATAGGCCAGACGGACACCTCCGAAAATCTGGTCCGATTCAGGACTTTGAAAAAGTTCAAAAATCTGAAATTGGAACCCATTAAAGGCACTGGGGCCCAAAGTTTGTGAAACCGTAGACATAATAGGTTAATAGCAATGGAAAACTTCTATACATGGCTCTGGGGATATTGGAAACAAGTACAAAACATCCAGCACTAAAGTAACTTCCTTTACACGAGCGCTACTTTTCTTGCTTCCAATTCAACACTTTAAAAAAATTCACTCACTGGATTCAATAAAGTTCTTATCGTTAAAAATGGTGCTAATTGTGCCCCAACAACAGATGCAGTGGTGTAAATACTGCCGACCCGCCACCTCCCACAACCAAACAGCAGGGGCCCCGGGACGGTATTAGGACCCTACACAAGCCCATAATCTGTACAGTGACCAGCCCTTCCCGTATGTTTCCTTCTACGCGCAATCAAGCTGTTAAAAAAGGGTGGTCACTACAGATTATGGGCTGTGACGAGCCCTCTAATAGCTGATTAGCACTGTAGCTTTTAATAGGTGGTCAGTCGGAAGTTTCGAGTCCAGTCTTTCTTTTTTTAAACGCTGATCGCGCGTTCGGAACATCTGGAAAATCTGATTGGCAAGTAAAACCCTTCAAGGGCCACAAAGGCACTATAAGTGCCGGGGAGGTGGGTCACCGGTTCAAGCTGGGGGATCCCTTACGCCCCAAAGGTCCTTGTAAGGACCGGGGAGGGGGGTCCTGGTTTCGGCTGTGGTGGGCCCACCCCGACGTCGGCCATGGGATTGTTGCCGTTCGGCAATCCGCGAGTGGCCAGTTTTTGGGACTCTACGGCCTTTAGAAGCCTGACAAATGTTAGCAAATAGCCCGCGCGAGTACGGAAAATCAGACTAGTTTGAACCGAACTAGTTCGAATAGTTCGAGTTCGTCAAACTCATACGTCGGCTCGAAACTGGGGGTTCGAGTTCTAGTCCATCCCTCATCTTGCTGGTGTTGTCCTTTTACAGGGATAGAAAATGGTTTGTATATCCCTTCACGTACTGCGGTATTATGGTAGATGTAGTAATGGACAAACCCACGGAACACTGGAATCCTGAATCTCAAACAGCTTGATAGTTGCTGCCACCCAATATCGGAGCAAAATTCATTGTTACATCAGTCGACATCAAACATCTTTACCAGGTCGATAACGAATTGTAAATTGAAAACGGAAAGTCGCCAGTTTCTGCAAAACCATCTGATCCAGTTGCATTGAGCTTGGCACTGACATGGGTAAGTGGATTAGTATTGTTAACTGAACACTGTAAATGTGGCGCGTATACAAGTTGCTCTCACATGTTCTGACATAGACCACTGATGGGCAACTGCGGCCTTCCAGATGTTTGAAAATACAACTCCCCCCCAGCATTCCTATGCTTCCCTCTGTAGTTGAGGAAAAATGTTGGGGGGGGGCGTGGGGGGAGTTGTAGTTTTCCAACATTGGAGAGCCGCATTTAGGGATCACCGACATAGACCATTTCAAAGCAACGAATTCTAAATTTTCCCACCAAAATGTATATAGTTCGGTCTTATACCAAACGGCGGGTCAATTGGCCTCTTAGTGCTTCTGTCAGGAGCACATAAATATCCGGAAAACAAAAAAGAAGGTAGAGACAGACCAAAAATTGACAGTAGCACTGGTGCTTTACCAGCAGAAGAAACACGACATGTTTCGGGTACAACACACCCTTTAAGTGAGTGGAGATGGTAAATTCCTTTCAATGCAGCAGTTGTTCGGGAGGAACCATAGGTTACCACTCGGAGTTACCATCTTGCTGCTAGAAAAACTCTCCAAGGCCTGGTTTGAGGCATCTGTGTGTGGAGAATAAATGGACTGTGAGAAATCTGGAGACCCAGGGGAATGGTGGTTCAACTAGACAGTCTTAGTTATCCAGAATACACACTCAATTGTGGTGATGCACTGCTCTCCTTCTTTGTGGGTTGCTTTCTATTGTACAATGTTGTGGGTATGTGGTCTTCTGTTGTTTCTTAGAGATTCTAAAGGGACCTGCATGCAATACGGGAAAAGGCACATAATAACACTGAAACAGAAGGCAGAACACCTTGATATAAACAGTAATCTGTGCCGACCTTCATTTTGATAACGGGTGCTGGAAAATTTACCATTCTTAGTTCATCATCCTATCAGTTTGGTCAAACCACCATTATGTTCTGGCACATGGCTCATTCCTAGCTAGGTGCAACAACTTGTTATATGTTGGTCACACACCCATTAATAATTTCTAGCCAATCCTTACAGGATAGATAAGCAAGGAAGCATGTGAGGTAAGTGAGGATGTGGTCTGACATGCCACATACACACAGTATTCATCCATTCTTAACAGGCTTACATTTAACTTTAATACGATTGACTGAAGTGGAATTTTATAGCTATATTGGTGTTTTAAGGGGGGTTGGTTTCAGATTCTGGAGTATAAAAGTTGGGTTTAGTTCTCCTTTACACAAGCCTAAGATATAGCTTGTAGTTTTGCCCACATTACTTGGTCTCTTCTCCTCAAGCCTTTATGCAAGTGGTGGCAGACTGGTTCAATTTTGCTATCTTCAGATGAAACAATTCTCTATTAGACAGACTTCATGTTAAACAACATCATACTTGTTGGGTTTGAAACTTGATTTCCATACTTCCCTTAACAGCTGATGTATTCTTTTCTGAACACGGTCTATTATGAATATTCAAATGACTGGCATATACCACCAGGGTATCATCAATTAAGGGACAAAGGTGTTGTCTTGCACATCTTCTAAGCGCCTTCCATAGCGTGGGTAATTGCTGCAGGTGCGCTCATTAACCACAAGGGGATCACTTTATCCATGTTGTACAGACCCCATGGTGATCAAATAAAATCAATGCCCTGGGTTTCTTCCTCTCATCCAAAACAGGCCTGGTGGTTAGTAGGCCTTTGCCTTGATCTAGGTAAAGAAAAACTAGATCAAGTGGGCCACCCAGATATTCAAAAGAATATTCTTGAACCACAAGGAAATTGGTTGTTTCTATCAGGGTGGGCTTCTTGTTTAATTCCTTTAATTTATACAAAGAAGTTAAACTACCGTCTTTCTTTCTCTGATCAGACCACTGGGGATGCTAAGACTACCACATCCCTTTACCTCCCTGAGCAAATAGGATTATGGAGATAATCTTTCATTTCCTTATAGAGTGGCTTCGCTCAGAGATGTGTGGTGCTCAGCGATCTTGTTTCGTGAGATAATTAACTCAGCTTCCAATGTTTCCATATCACCCTCTTGATTTGGAGCTTCTCCACAAGCCTTGTTCTGTTACATAGAGCGCATAAGAGTCAGGAATTGATTGTGGGGTGTCCCCCCAATGTTTAAAAGGGTATGCTTCATAGTGTGTCCATGCACGGCTAAAAAAAGTACAGCGAAACGTAGGAAGCCTGGTCGGTTTGTAATGCGTTTCCTCCTCTTACCGGTGCCTCTTAAGTTCGCGGCATGCACAATTTAATCTTTCTCCCTCTTGCATCCATTTTAATGCGGCATCATATCTGAGGCAAACCAAAAATTAAGAAGCAGCAGAAGGTATTTCATACCGTCTTTTATTGAAACCCCAACACCGTATATTGACTTTTTAAGAAAGCGCCAGTGAATGCTGCCCTTACCTAAAGAAATGAATGTATACTAAACACATTCTGTACAACTTATATAATAAGAAGAATGGGACAATGTGGGGACTCGTTAGAAACATGTCAATGATCCAACCCTTAATTAGATTTTCCTTTCTCCCTGGTATTAACAGGGGAACTGTGGTCAAAAATGACTTTGGGGGGGGGGTAAATGACAGGAATTGCTCTCTGCGTATTTTGCAAATTACTTTCAATAACAGATTGTCAGTATTGTACTAAGGGGGTGGTTTCTAAGGTAAGGAGTGATGGTCTCCTGGGTACATTGTAGAATGGAATTGATGGGAACTGTTTTTTGCGCCTTAATACACAATGTTCCTGTATATTCAGGTTATCAAATAAAAGTCTTATTGTTTAAACTCACTGGTGCTAATTTTGCCCACAACAATCAGATGTTAGCTTTCAAATGTTAAATAAGATCTGATTGGTGGGGCAAATAGCACCGATTTTAAAATCATAAGACTTTTATTGAATCTCCCTTGTTTATCGCTTAAAATGGTGGTAAGTTTGCCCCACCACAATCAAGATCTTATTTAACATTTTTAAGCTAACATCTGAATGTGGGGCAAAATTAGAACATTTTTAACGATAAGAACTTTTATTGAATTAACTAAGAACTTTTATTGAATAGCCCTGATTGTTTCTTTTTACTTTAACGTAAGCATTTGGTGAATGTTGCCTTGTACCATGATGTTTTAATGCAGGTAATGTCTAAAAACATGGACAACATTTCTTGGTGAAAAATCATTTGATAGATTCTCCAGCAAAAAGAAAGGAGTCACACCCAAGGAACCTGCCAAGGATCTGGTCATTACGCAATAAAAATTACAAATCAGCAATCGTACTGTGATTAAGGATTAGGGAATGATCCTGAGATTAGATTTCTACTCCCATTGTGAGTACTTGCCCTTTTCATAGTTTTTCACAGAGAAACCCACGTCAATATCGTTCCATCTATTCTTTCTGAAAAGGTTGTCCACCCTCGAAACTACTTTGGAGTTTTCAGTTTTATGAAGAACAGAAGGTAAAGGAGCTGTGTCTTACCGTCCCATTCTTCAATAAAACGTCAGTGGCTTGAGATGAAGGTAAGTAACTTATCCGGTCTCTGCTTCTCTGCTGATTTCTGAGAGGTCCCAGCCACACATTGCTTCTATGCACATGTGTATACTAATTCAATAAACTTTTTATTGTTTAAAAATGGTGCTAATTTTGCCCCAAAGACAATCAGATGTTACTTTCAAATGTTAAAAAATCTGATTGGTTGGGCAAAATTAACGACATTTTAAACGATAAGAACTTTAAGATCTCCCTGACAGTCACGTCTGATTTTCAGAGGATGCGGCGTATTTTTCTTAGTGAACAACCTTTTAGTAATGCCATGCAAAAAACCAATTAAGTTGTGTGAACTGTGACATTTAAAGAGGAACTGCGGTCAAAAATGACTTTAGGTAACATTGATTAGGAATTGCTCTCCTGAGAGTTTTTGCAATTTATTTCCATTGTTTTTTTGCATAGTTTGAAGATATTTAATTTTTATGTGTGATCATGGCAGCAGCATCACCAGGTCTCCTGCAACTTCCTGCGTTGAGAACTCTGCCTGAAAAGGCTGTTTTACAACTAGTGAGAGAGAAGGGTTGTAGATTTCCCTACCTCTCTGCAGCGTTGCAAGTTCTTAACCAACAACAGAGAGGAGGAGGGCACTTTCCTGTCTCCCTCACACACTGAGGAGTCTGAGGCTGTGGGCTCACCCCAGCACTGTGCAGGCAAGCCTTAGGCATGTCCATGTAGCTCCCACCCATTAACTTTCTGGTCAGTATTTCTTTATATCTGGGCTGTGGAGCACAATAGAGGGTGGTTGGTGGCTTCGTTTTAAAAGGTTAGGAAACTGGTCTTTCATTAAACTTCAGCTTGTTTGGAGACCACGACGTTCCCTTAAACCATGTTAACAACCACCTGTCAGTATTTGTTATAGTATTTTATATTATGGACCTAGATAGTGTCCTGTGTTTCACCTATCCCTATTGATAGTGTATATTGGTTACTGGACAGTGTCCCCGTTGTTTCACCTTCCTATGGATAGTATAATTAGGATACCTGGATAGGTCGCCCCGTTTTAATCACCCTATTCCCTATTGATAGTATATATTAGGTACCTGGAGTGTTCCTGTGTTCACCCTATCCCTCTTGATAGTGTTATATTAGTTACTGGAACAGTGCCCCGTGTTTCAACCCTATCCCTATGATAGTGTATATTAGGTAACCTGGGGGATAAGTGTACCCCTGCATTTCACCCTATCCCTATTGATAGTATATGTTAGGTACCCTGGATAGTTGTCTCGTGTTTCACACCCTATCCCATATTGATAGTATATATTAGGACCTTGATAGTGGTCCCCGCGGCTTTCACCTATCCCTATTGATCAAATCAAAGATATCCTGCAACAGTCTAGTGAAGTAGGTAACGTAAAAGGAATGGCTGAGTGCAATGGACAACCATGGTAAGTGGTAGATAAATAGCACAAAATCATGTAGACCATGCACATCAGTCGTACAAGCCCATGTATTGTTATTGTGGTCATACATGGGACACAAAGGTGTCAACGTTTCGGTACGCTGGTGTACATCTCTCAGACAAATAAAAAATCAAAAAAAAAGGGTATATAAGGCCACACCTGTTTTTTTGATTTTATGTCTTGTCTGAAGAAGGTACCGACAGCGTACCGAAACGGTTACACCTTTGTGTACCCATGTATGACACAAAAATACATGGCTTGTAGACTGATGTGCATGTGTCTACATTATATATTGAATCCCTATTGATAGTATATATTAGGTACACTGGATAGGTTCCCCGTTGGGTACCCTTCACCTATGATAGTGTATATTAGGTAACCGGGATAGTGTCCCACCCGTGTTTCACCCTATTCCTATGAGCTAGTATATATTAGGTACCTGGATTAGTGTCCCGTGTTTCACCTATCCCTATTGATATGTATATTAGGTCCGCCTGATAGTGTCCCCCGTGTTCACCCTATCCTATTGATAGATTATTAGGGTAACCCTGGATAGTGTCCTGTGTTTCACCCTATTCCTATTGATAATCATATATCGGTACCTGGATAGTGTCCTGGTTTTTACCCCTACCCTATTGATAGTATATATTAGGTACCTGGTATGTGTCCCAGTGTTTCACCCTTTCCTTGATAAGTATAATATTAGGTACCATGTGATAGTTGTCCACTGTGTTTCACACACCCTATTCCTATTGGAATAATATATATTAGTGTTCGGAATAGTGTCCTTACGTTTCACCCATATTCCTATTGATCGTATATATTAGTACCGAATATGTCCCGTGGTTTTCACCCTATCCCTATTGATAGTATATATTAGGTACCTGGATCGTTGTCCCGTGTTTCACCCTACACCTATTGATTAGTCAATATCTTAGGTACCTGGATAGTGGCCACACGTGTTCATCAATCCCTATTGATAGTATATATTAGGTACTGGATACGTGTCACCCTCGTTTTCACCCGATCCCTAATTGATAGTATATATTGGTAATGGATAGGTCCCCGTGTCATTCACCCTATCCTATCGATATAAATATATGGTACTGGATAGTTCCCTGTGTTTCACACCCTATTTTCCTATGATGAGTATATATTATGGACCGGATAGGGTCCCTGTGTTCATGCCAATCCTATTATAGTATATATTTAGGTACCTGGATAGTGTCCCGGGTTTCACCATTTATCCCCTATTGATAGTACACTAGGTACCTGGATAAGAGTCCCCATGTTGTAACCCTATCCTATTGATATTGATCCCTATAACAAGTGATTGGTAAGAAAAGCAATCAAAACTAGCTAAATTAATAATGACGCTAGGATTTTGACAAAGCATCACTAACACCTACATTTTTTTTAAGTATATTGATAGTAAGAAGATGAAGACTAAAATTTGGCACCATTAATTAATGGGGCATAGTTAGTTACCGAGGATGTTAAAATTTCTTCTATTCCAATTTTGTTCTCTCTGCAACATCTATAGAAAATCCAAGTAAAGTATAGCATTAGATATAGGTGCATAATAGTGTAAAAGATGCGGTGGCACATTGGTTAATGAGGATATGGTGCAGTAAACACTAAATAAGGTTTTAGTATTAATAAAATCCTTTGGACCAGATAAATTACATCCCTTGATGTCCATTAGGTGAACTAAGTTCAGTTTTATCATCAGCAATTGTTCTGATTTTCGCAGATTCCCTCCATGTCTGGTGTGTGCCTCTGGTTGCGAAAAAATGTAATTCCCAAGATTTCAAAAAGGGTAGTCTTCCTAGCCGGGTATTACAGAGTCCTGTAATTTTAACTTCAGTGGTGGGGAGATACTGGAAAGTTGTTTTACGGACTGACCTGAAATAAATCACATGGCATTTAGCAGGAATACGATCTTGTCAAACTAACTTGGTTTGGCTTTTAAGAGAAAGTGAGTAGAAATTTGACTCTGGTTATACGCAGTAGATGTAGATTACTTGGATTTTGCTATGATTTTGATACAGTCCCCCAAAGTGTTACTAAGTGTATAAGTTAAGGTCTGTTGGGCTGGTGGTGGAATATTTTGTAAAAAAAGTTGGTGATGAGCGGATAGTTGCAGAGAGTAGTGTGATGGGGCTTCATCAAATAGGAATAAAAGTGCAAGTGGGGAGTGGGTCGCCACAGGGTTTTCTGTGTTGGCACTTCTATTATCTGTTTATTAATGATTGAAAGTGGGTAGAGTCAGCAGGTTTCTGTGTTTGCTGACAACACAAAAGTTTGTTGACCATTAAAAACTTCACAGAGGATGTGCAATCGTTGCAAGGGGAATCTAGATAGATTAGTGTCAGCAAGGTACAGATGATGGTTAAATGTTGATAAATGTAAGTGATGCATTTTGGACTAAAAAAAATTCTGATTGCCACATTTTTTTGCATTCTCTGGATGTTGAAGGGTAATGTTTGTTTCTATTAGTGTAACTATTAAACCCATTTCCCTGCCACAATCGTATATTCACGATATCTGTGCAAGTGAATCTACAAACTGCGCCGCAGATGTGAATATACGATCTGTTGGATTCCCCCTCCCAAATTTTTTTTCCCCCTGCTTAGGGCGATCGGGGGGGAGCAATTCAACTGCCCCCCCCTAGCCCCCTCGTCCCCCCTCGGTTCTCCAAATCCGAGGGGGGGATCGGGGAGATATCTGTACCTTAGCGGTCCGCAGGCTGAAGCCGGCCTCCCACGTGGAGGAAGTACTGCAGAGGAAAAGGGAGACCCCGGTGAACATCACGGAAACTTCCTCCTTCACCGTGGTCTTCCCTAAGATACGGTAAGTATGCTGGCCCACGGTGTCTAAGTGGAGTTACCTAGCAGCTAGATCTAATTTCAGCATCATGCTGCAAGTACCTAGTATAGTACAAGCTGTCATTTGACAGCTTTACTATACATTTGTGAATGGAACTCAAGTTCCATTCACACATAGGATTTTTTAAGTCTTTGCTTGACTTAGCGAAGACTTAGATAAAAAAAATGGGACAGAGTATCAAAATTTGGTCCTCACTTCTGATCACCAATTATTGAGTCTTTGCCAATGAATGAAAAATCACTTCCTGGAAATGAGTTTCCGGGAATGATTTTCCCGATCGGATTTCGAATTGGGAAAACAGGGCATTTACGCCCATATTCCAAGTTCGGTATCCATCCCTAATATGGATTGATGGATCAATCTTTGGGAATGATACCCCACAAAAAGAAGGAAATCACACAAAAAAATCTTGTATAATGCACACCTTTTTTTTTTTTTTTACCTAAACTATAAATTAAGAAAAAACTTTGTCTTCTCAAGCTTCCCAATGTCCCGGTGAATAATCGGTAAGTAAACAGCGGATTCATTTATTTGTGGATTTCAACAGGGACACTAGCCTATTTTAGTAGGAAATTTTGCAGAGGTACCAAAAAAAAGACCGTATTGATTTTTTAGGATGAGTTAAGGTGCAAAAAACTTGTGTGACTCTCGTACTTAAACAATTACTGTTTTCACTAAAGGGGGGAGTGGGGAATAGGGGGGGGTGGGTTGTGTGTTTTTTAATTTTTTCCATTGTACATTACACTTGTGTAGTGTCCCACTTTGAGCTAGTTTGGTGGCCACGTATCTGTGTGACCCCACACATATGGCATACCGTTTGATGTAGGATATTGGGAGATTGCCATTTAGGTGGTTTTTTTTGCGTTGTGAAGTTGGTTTAGGAGGATTTCAATCCTTGAATATCTTATGTTATTTTACAAAACCTCCTAACAACACAAGTTCTGTTGATGCAACTGGTTCTGGAATTCTTATGTATGTATGAAAGCATGGCGTGAACTAGACTGTAATGTGTAATAGATTCCAAAAATATATAGTTTGTGGGGGGAATTTCCCAGTTTTTCGAGCCTGTTTCCTTAGAAAAAGGGTGAGTTCAAATTACAGTAGCACTTTGATTTTTTCTTGTACTGATTTCGTGCATGCATCCCATTTGAGCTATTGGTGGCCACATCACGGTGTGCATCCACCACATAGGGCATACCGTTTGATTCAAGAACACTGTGGGGATATGATATTTAGTGGGGTTTTATTTGGGGGGACCATTTCCAAGTTGGGGTGTTGAAAATTACAGAGCACTTTGATTTTTTTCTTGTAATTACACTTGTGCAATTGTCCCATTTGAGTCAGTGGTGGCCATATACCCCTGTTGTACATCCACTCATATGGCATACCGTTTGATTAAGGGCAGTTGGAAAGATTGATGAATTGACAGTTTTTTTTACATGACAATGGGAAATTTGCCATGATTTTAACTTTGAATTGTTTATATTTTTATAAATTTTTACTGAAAATCTGGTAAAAACGCGAAATTTTACATGAACTAACTGGCGCTCATACCATTGGTGGTTATGCATAAAGAATCACACCATTGTGTAGCTGAAGAGTTAGATTCCAAAAATATATAGTTTGGGGGGTATTTTCTAATATAAAGAGGGGTGTTGAGTCTGACAATCTGAAGTTGCTGTAATGGGCACTATATGGTCATTGGCTCACCCTTTGTGGCTAGTTGATTCCCGTTTGCGTGTGTAACATACCATAGGGCATACCGTTTGATTCAGGACATTTGTGGAGATTGTGCTATTGTACTGCCTTTACGACTCCTACACTATCTCTTATCACATTAACGTTTAAATTTTGGGATTGTTTGGCATGATTTCTACCTTTGAGAGGTTTTTTTCAAATTTTTTGAGAAAATCTGGTAAAAACTGTGAACGTCTTACGAAGACTGCCGCCCACACCATTGATGGTAAGACATGAACAAACTACAGAATTCGTGATAAAGGTGTGTGTGGATTGCGCAAGATATGGTTGTGGGGTTGTTTGTGTGGTGAAAAATTGGCAGATGTTCAAATTCAGATTTGGCTGATATATTTTGCTGTTTCTTGAGCCATTGTGCATTGTTGCCCACTTTGTGGCTTTTGGCTTCCACGTCCACGTGTACCCAACATATGGCATACCGTTTGATTCGGACATTTGGGAGATTGATAATTAGTAACTTTTTTTTTACATTCATGAGGTTTTGGCATGATTCTTCTACCTTTTGAAGTTGTTTTTGTTCATTTTTTCAGACAAATGCGAATTCTATAAACTGCGCCCACAACCATGATGGTATGAATGAACAAACTACAGTGTTACATAAGCTTGAAGGTGTGTAGATTTCAGAATATATAGTTTATTGGGGTGTATTCTAATTTAAGGGGGTGTTTTGTGACAAAACTGCCAGACTGTCCAATATCGAGATTGGCTAATATTTTTTGCGGTTTTGAGCCATCGTGCATTGTCTCCTTTGTGGCTTTCGCTTTCCACGTTCCCTGGGTTACCACCTATGGGATACCCGTTTGATTCGGACCCATTGGGAGATTGAATTTAGTATCCCTTTTTTTTACATCCAGAGGGTTTTGGCATGAATTCTACTATCTATTTTTGATAGTTGTTTTTTGTTCAATTTTTTCTGAAATAATCGCAAGTGCAACTTCTGGAAGAATCTGCGCCCCCACACCATTGATGTATGAATGAACAAACTTTCAGTCGTTACATAGCTGAAGGTGTTAGTTTCGAATATACGTTTGTGGGGGTGTATTTCTGGTTGGGGGGTGTTTGTTGAAAAAAACTGCAGACTGTCTCAATAAACGGTTGGCTAAATATTTTTTTCTCTGACATCGTGCATTGGCCTGTCACTCGTGGTTATTCGTTAGCAGTCCGTGTGGTAAACCCACTGACTTGGCATAACCGTTGTAATTCAGGGACTGGGAGTTGCTTTATTAGATGGTAACTTCCTCCATTTTTAGCTAATTCACATTGATTGTCCTGATTTCGTTGAAAGAATGTTGGAAAAACTTCTTGGCGAGATCACCGGGTATTGATGTATTGTGTCAAATTGATCCTCATTGAAAACTTAAGTGCACTCTGCAAAATGCGCACACCATAGTGATAGAAAAGCACTAGTGAGGTGTGTAGTTTCTAGAAATATAGTCTGGGGTATCACGGGGGATATTTCTGGAGTTGGCAATTTGAAAATATTCACTGTTAACTACAAAACGTGGCTTACATTATTATTTCTGTGAAATTCGACTTGGCAAGGTGCAGTTGGTTAGTTTGGAGCGGGTCTCCTTGTACTATGAAAGTGGGGTCACTACCTTTATCGGAGGTTGGTTTATCGTTAGATCTCTGGACTCTCACAGTCTTTTACTGAACATCAATTTGATTTTGTCTGTTAACCTGAAGAGACGAATAAAAGGGAATGAGAAACCATGAAACTTTACAATTATTCGATTTTTGACTGATCGTGTATCTGCATAAATTTCATAAAATTACCAGATACTCAAAAATCACATGCGGTTATGTGTGACTTTGTTCTGAAAAAAATCAATGTGGGATAATTTCTGTAATTTTGCAAGGATTTCTATGTAACATGTCAGTGCTAAAGGGTATTAGGACATTGAATTTGCTGCGTTCGCAAAATGAAATTTTAAGTGCGTAGTTTGGTCTCCGTCAAAGGGCGTCTAACTGATTTACAGTTGAGCTTTGAAACAGGAAGATTTGTGGAACCTGTATGAGAAATGGAACTGAACATTTTTTTACTTTACACCGTAAAAAATCCGAAGTACTAATTCTTTACAGTTAGGACTGCTGAAAATGTATATTGATTACTAAGTCACTATTCAAAGCGGTAGGGAAATTGAAACTTTGCGTTGAAAAATGAACGCATGAAAGGTTAGAATGGAGGGTAGTGTCTTTAACTTAAGGGAATGTTGAGGAGTGTGTAAGTATAGCTATTAAAGGGGGAATGTTGAAGAGTATGTTGATTTCTATGGCCGCATAGTTATAAATGCCCAATATTACTTTTTAGCGATTACCCAATGTTTGTTTATTTTCGATTGCTACGTAAATGTACGATCACAACTGTTTCACCTTTGGAGGGAATTTTCGACATCCAACCGACTGGGACTGTGATGGGGATATACATTCACTTCTAGTTACATAAGTTGGATACGGTAGGAAATTGCCTCTGGGATATCCCATCCTATAGAGAGAAAGAACTTATTGGAGGAGGGTTTTAGATGATGTTCTATGGTGCGTGTGCGTGTGGAGTGCACCCAGAATAGAAGCTCAGATCAGTTCCTGGTATATGTTATGAATTCATGATATATAAACATTTCAACAGTGTTAATAGTTACAGTAGGGACGAGAGAGTTTATAACCAGTACCTTCCTTTCATTCAATAGTTAAAACATAGTGACTTCAACCAGGATTCAATAAAAGTCTTATCGTTTTAAAATGGTGCTAAATTGTCACAGCCAATTAAATCCTTGTTTAATATGTTGAATTAAATCTGATTGGTTGGGCAAAATTAGCACCATTTTAAACAATAAGAATTTTTCTTGAATAACCCTGCAAGAGTGCCATAAACCACATGTGGATAGAAAGTATCTCTATAGGCCAATGTCAAAGTAATTAAATACTGATTAGAGAGTAAAAAATTAATGGAAACAACTCCATAATTTAAACAAGAGGATAAACACTACTGGCTAGAAGGAAATTGATGAAAGAACAAAAAGAACAGATATAATGGTGTCCTAAGTGAAAAAGCGGAGGAAAATAATAAATATAAACGCAGCGATAGTACTAGCAATAAAGAATAGTGCAAGATAAGGAATAGATTTACTAAACACTGGTCATCCTTCAACGGTGATGAAGAACTAAAGAAAATAAACGCAAAGAGACCTATATCTTTCAAGAAAACCCCAAATACTGTTGAAAGATATTTTTTTTCTCTCCACGTATGCTGCCAGGGTAACACGAAGTAATTCGAAGTATTATCGGACACAGATAAAGGAATGTGGGTAAGACTGGTATACCCTGTTAATACTGGTAGGTAAGGTAAGGACTTTGTAGGTAGGTAGGGCTGATCAGAAACACAAATGGGAAAATTGTATAATTGTAAATCCCACACGTTAATGTCGCATAAAGTGCGCTGCACACAAGTATAAGGTAGACGGGGTGGGGGGGGGACCCCAGCGTAGACAATTAAACATGAGAATTTGGGGCGCAGAGAAGACTGGTAATCAAATGCACAATGCAAAAAGTTTTATTAAACGAACGCGTTGCATGCTATTTTTGTTCTTTTTATTATCTGTATTACAATTTACTTTTAGCATATCCCCATATTGGGTTGTATGTACTGGGATTAACTGATACCTTGTGTGGCAGTTTACGGTTTCTCCTGTATGGCTGTCGTTGAGGTGTACTAGTATCATAAGACCTTGGGTCATGTCGGCCTTCGGACGCCAGCCCTGTGCATGGGAGGAGGTCTAGCTCTGCATTCATAGTGGTTTATCTGTAGGATTGGTGTTTTGCAGTTGGAGGGTAAACCTTTGTGGAAACTATAGGTTGTCATCAGTAGCAGGAGGGCTGGTCAGTGAGATCGCCAGCATATGATACGTATGTTTGGGAAGGGGACTGTATAGTAGACCTGTTACTGGTGTATTCCCTAAACTCAGTAAATCAAGATTGGTCAAGACATATGAGCAGCTTTTACAGAGGTTCTTTTGAAGTTTGGACTGCCATTCAGCCATCCATGTGACCGGAGATAGCCAGGGTGGGAAAAGGTGGGTTGTTAGTCCCATGCTTAGCAAAAAGAGGGCAAGTCATGACTGGCCAATGTTTACATGGGAGAGACAATATTTTATGTGTATGCCATGTCTGGAAAATATAACTATTATTCTAGCGATTACTGACTGAGCTGATGTTGTTGGGCAGACGACTCACACACTACAGCCATTTACCGACGATAAAAACATTATATTTATGCTAAAATAAGATATTAATGTTTTCATCACAGATACCTGTATGGTTCTAATGCTTCATCCTCAAACAGTGTAAACAGGGGCTTATACATTGTATTAACAGGCCATTACAGTGTAATAACAGGACACTATACAGCTGTAATAACAGTTTTTTTGGCATACAGTTGTAATAACAGGCCATACAGTGTATAACAGGGCTATACATGTATAACAGGCGACTGATACAGTGTTATCAACAGGGTCATAAACAGGTATAACAGTGCATCAGTTTAAACAGGGCCCATACAGGTGTATAAGGGCTATAACGAGTGATGTATAACAGGGCTATACAGGTAATAACAGGGCCATACAGTGGTAATAAACAGGCACATACAGTGGTAATAACAGTGCTGTACATGTATTAACAGAGCTGTACAGGGTATATAACAGGGTTCATAACATGTAATAACAGGAGATTTAACAGTGGTAATAACAGGCTATAACAGTGTAAAAACAAAAGGGCCTATCACAGTGTATTAATAACAGGGCTTACAGTGTAATAACAGGACTATACAGTGTAATACCGTGCTTAACAGTGTAATAACAGGCACTATAACCGTTAAATACCAGTGCTGTACAGTTGTAAAACAGAGCGTGTACAGTGTATAACAGGGTACTATACAGTGTAATAAACAGGACTATCGTGTAATACAGGGGCTTCTACAGGATATACCAGGGCTTGACAGTGTTAATACCAGGGCCTACAGTTGTAATAACAGAGTGTACACGTGTAATAACAGGGCTATACCAGTGTAAATACAGGGACTATTACAGTGTAATAACCAGGGCTATACAGTGTAATAACAGGCTATTACAGTGTGTAATAAAGGGCTATACAGTGTATAACACAGCAATACAATGTAATAACAATGGCTATACCGTGTATAACAGTGCGTAAACGTGTAATAACACGGGTCATACAGTTGATAAACAGGCCATAGTGTATAACAGAATGGCTTATACAGTTAATAACAGTGCCATACAGTGTAATAACAGGGCGCCATACAGGTATATAATGCTACGAGTGAATCTATACAGGTAATAACAGGACCATCAGTGTATACAGGGCATAAGTCGTAATAACAGGCCATACAGTGTAAATAAAGGGCTTCTGAAGGCCATCAGTGTAATAAAGTTGCTATACAGTGTATAAAAGTGCATACAGTGATAAAACAGGCCATACGGTAATAACAGGCTTGACAAAGTGTAATAAAGCGGGCATACAGTGTAATAACAGGTACATGCCATACAGTGTAATAACAGGGCAGACATGTAATACAGGGCAAGTACGGATAACAGTGTAATAAAAACAGGGCCATAACAGTGAATGATAAGTATAACAGGCTAATGTCCGGGTACAGTGTAATAACAGGCACTATCAGTGTAATAACAGGGCTTATACAGTGTAAATACATGACTTCACAGTGTAATATAACAGTGCTATACAGGTAATAACAGGCACATACAGTGTAAGATAACAGTGGCTATACATGTAATAAACAGGGCCATACAGTGTAATAACAGGGCTTATGAAGTAGGGCCTAAGTAATAAAATACAGTGCCATACAGTGTAATAACAGGGCTAACATATAACAGTGTAATAACAGGGACAGTATACATCCATACAGTGTAACAGTATACAGTGATACCTGCCATACAGTGGTAATAACATGCCTAGGATAATAACAGGTAATAAACAGTGTTATAACAGGGCTAGACAGCGTAATAAACAAGCCATACAGTGTAATAACAGGCTTAACAGGGTAATAACCAGGGCCATACGTGTAAAGACAGGACCATACCGGTATAAAAGGGGTACAGTAAACAGGGCTATACAGATGTAATAACAAGCCATACACGTGTAAAACAGGACGCCATACAGTGTTATACAGGGCCACAGTGTAAGATAACAGACAACACAGGCCATTATAAGGGTAAAACAATACAGATGCCCTACGTAACTAACAGGCCATACAGTGTAATAAAGGACCATACAGTGTAATAACAGGGCCATACAGTGTAATACAGTGGGACCTAAACGTCCAATAACAGGCCATACAGTGTAATAACGGGACATACAGTGTAATAACAGGGCCATACAGTGTAATAACAGGACCAATACAGTGTAAACAGTATACAGTTGTATAACAGGTCGCGTAAATGTAATACTAAGGCCATAAGTGTAATAACAGCGGACTAACAGTACTTTTACTCCTATTAACTTGACGTTAACTTCACATTTTAATTTTTTCCATACTCTTCAGTAAATAACAGGGCCATACAGTGACATGAACAGGGCCATACAGTGTAATAACAGGGCTAGTACGTGTTAATAACTGCCATACAGTGTAAATAACAGCATCGATCAGGGCACGGTTAATAACAGGAACCATATACAGTCCAATAACAGGGCGATACAGTGGTAATAACAGTGCCTATACAGTGTACTAAAGGGCATACAGTTAATAACAGGCCATACAGTGTAATAACAGGACCATACCGTGTTACAGGTAACATACAGTGCCATAACAGCTACCGTGATAACAGGGCATTACAGTGAATATAACAGGGCTATACAGGTAAATAACAATGGGCCATACAGTGTTCTAGAACAGGACCATACACGTGTATAAAAAACAGTGCCATACAGGGTGTATAATGAACAGGCTATACAGTGATAAAGACCATCAGTATACGCCATACAGTGTAAAAATAACAAGGCGATACAGTGTAATAACAGGGCTAATACAGTGTATACAGTGCAACTGTATAACCAGGGCTTTTACCGGTATAACAGGGGCTACTACAGTGTAATAAACCACAGGTATCAGGCTACACAGTGTAATAAACAGCGGACGATAACAGTGTAATAACAGGACCATCACGTGTAAAAAACAGCCTATCATTGTATATAACAGGGCTATACACAGTGTTAATAACAGTGCCATAACAGTGTGATAACAGGGCTATATACAGTGTAAATACAGTGTACAACAGGGCTATACAGTGATCAAAAGCTACAACAGGTAATAACTGGGCTAAATACAGGTGTAATACAGGGCATACAGTGAATAACAGGGCCACATACCGTGTAAAACAGACGCCATACAGTGTAAAAAACAGCCTATACAGTGTAATAACAGGGCTATACAGTGTACAAGTGCATCAGGGTATAACAGGGCTATACAGTGTAATAAACAGTGTAATAACAGGGCTATTTACAGTGTAATAACGGCCATACAGTGTAATAAAAGGGCTCACCGTGTAAATAATCAGGGCGGGATACAGTGGAATAACAGGACCATACAGTGTATAACAGGGCCATTACGTGAATAACAGGCTTAACAGTGTAATACATGGTCATACAGGGTAATAACATGGCTATACAGTGTAATAACAGGGACTAGACGTGTAATAACATGGTCATACAGTGTAATAACAGGGCATACAGTGTAAAATAACAGGCCTATACGTGTAATAACAGGGCCATACAGTGTAATAATTGTAAATACAGGCCTCTTATACAGTTTAAAACAGGGCCATACAGTGAATAACAGGGCACATACAGTAATATAAAAAGGTCTATTACAGTGTAGCAACAGAGGCATTACAATGTAATAAACAGCGTCTATACCGTTTAATAACAGGGATATACAGTGTAATAATAACAGGGCTTACAGTGTAATAACATGGCCAGTACAGTGTCATAACAGGGCTATAAAGTGTAATAAAACATGGCCAGACAGTGTAATTAAAAGGCCATAAGTGTTAATTACAGGCATACAGTGTAATAACAGGGCCATCAACTGTAATAACAGGGCCATACAGTGTAATAAACAGGCCATACAGTGTTAATTCTTATTACAGTTGGCGCTTCATAAGGGCTGTAAATAACCCGGGCCCCATACAATGTAATAACAGCCGATATACAGTGAAATAACAGGGCGTCTTATATACAGTGTAATACATGGCCATACAATGAATAATAGCGCTTATACAGAGTAAGAAAACGCTGTACAGTGGAATAACAGTTGTATACAGTGTAATAACAGTGCCGTACAGTGTAATAACAGGGCCGTAGTGTAATAACGGACCCGGTACGTGTAATAAACATGCCGTTACAGTGTAATAACAGTGCCGTACAGTGTAATAATAGCGCTGTACAGTGTAATAACAGCGCTATACAGTGTAATAACAGGGCCATACAGCGTAATAACAGGGCTATACAGCGTAATAACAGTGCCATTACAGTTATGTAATAACAGGCCATACAAGTGTTAATAAACAGGGCCATACAGTTAAAACAGGCTTATATACAGTGTAATAAACAGGGAATAACAGGGCCATACAGTGTAATAACAGGGCTAAACAGTTAATAACAGGGCTACTAGCAGTGTATGTAATTAACGGGCCATACAGTGTCAAAATAATAAACAGGGCCCATACAATGTAATACAGCGTTATTGCAGTGGTAATAACAGTGCTCTCTATACAGGGTAATAATATGGATACATGTAATACAGCGCTATACAGAGTAAATAACAGCGCTGCTACAGTGTTTTCATATTAACAGCGTATACAGTGTAATAACATGCCGTACAGTGTAAACAGTGCAGTACAGTGTAATAACATGCAAGACGTGTATAATAGCGCTATACAGTGTAAGAAACAGGGCTATACAGGGTAATAAAACAGGCTATACAGCTGTAAAACAGTGCTATACAGTGAAATAACAGTTGTAAT
>JAACNH010000225.1:222323-313010 GCA_019447015.1 Hymenochirus boettgeri
TGTAATAACAGGGGTATGCAGATGGATAACAGCGCTATACAGCATAATAACAGGGCCATACAGTGTAATACAGGCCATACAGTGTAATAACAGTGCCATACAGTGTAAATAACGCTAGACAGTGTAATAACAGGGCTTCTATACAGTGTAATAACAGTGCTATACAGTGTAATAAAAGGGTCATACAGGTAAAATAAAACCGGGCTATACAGTGTAATAACAGGGCCATACAGTGTAATAACAGGGCTATACAGTGTAATAAACAGGGCCATTAAGTGTAATAACGGCCTATACCAGTGTAATAAAGGGATATTAACCAGTGTTAAACAGGGCTTTACAGTGTAATAAATGGGACATTACAGTGTAATAACAGGGCTATTACAGTGAATAATCACAGGCCTATACAGTGTAATAAACAGTGCCATACAGTGTAAGAACGGCGATACAGTGTAAATAACAGGGCTATAAGTGTCATAACAGGGCTTTACAGTGTATAACAGGGACCATACAGTGTAATTACAGCACTATACAGGTATAACAGGGCCATTACAGTGTAAATAACAGTACTATTACAATATAATAAACAGTGCTATACAGTTATAGTTCAATTGCCAGGGGGCTGTGTAGGTCATGTCTGACCGTGTTTTGTATATTCTGTCATAATGCAGTGAAGCCCTGCGTGTTCAGTCTCCAGCAACAGACAACACAAGTCAATGACTCCTTGTACTTTATTAAGAAGGGAACCATAAGCATAGGACTCTGTAATGAGAGCTATGCTGTGTGGCATTTGTACTATGGTCTGTAACCATAAACAAAAATAGTAATATGGGCAGTTAGAGTGAACAAACCCTTCAGGGAGTGCACATCATATGTGTGTAAACTTGTTTGTAAATATACTGCAATATCCATAGTACCCGGCAGTTTGATACCACCACAGTGCAATCAACACTAACATTAGGAGGTCCCGACCTCTTGCTGTTATAAGGAGACTTGACCCCTTGATTTTATATGGAGGTCCTGACCCTTGCTGTTATATAGGGAAGTCCCTGACCCTTGCTGTTAGTGGAGGTCCTGGGACCCCTGCATTGTTATGAGGAAGTCCCTGACCCTTGCTGTTATATGGAGGTCCCTGGACCCCCCCTTGCTGTTATAATGTAGGTTCCTGACCCCTGGCGTTATAAGGATGTCCATGACCCCTGCTGTTGATAGGGAGAGGTCCCTGACCCCGTGCTGTCGATATGGAGCGTCCATGGACCCCTGATTTCTAAGGAGGTCTCTGACACCCTGGTTTTATATGGAGGTCCTGAACCCCCCCCCCTGCTGTTTATATGGAGGGGCCTCTGACCCCTGCAGTTTATTATGGAGGTCCTACCCTTGCAGTTATATGGAGGTATCTGACCCCTGTTGTTATATGGGGTCTCGACCTTTTTTTATATGGAGGTTCCTGACCCCTTGCCGTATATGGAGGTCTCTGACCCCATTTTTATATGGAGGTCCCTGACCATTGCAGTATATGGAGGTCTCTGACCACCTTGTTTTTTTATAGGGAGGTCCTGACCCTTGGTTTATAGGGAAGGATCCCTGAATCTTGTTTTTATATGGAGGTTCCCGACCCCCTTGTTTTTATCTGGAGGTTTCTGACCCTTGCAGTTATATGGAGGTTATATTGATCCCCTGTTTTTATTGTGGAGGGCCCTGAACCCTGTGTTATCTGGAGGTCCTGACCCCCGTCAATATTTCATATTCACTGACACTGGCATACTTTGTAAACAAAGGGGTGTGTATACATTACTGTGATCACATGAAGGAAAAGCCTCCAACCCGTAAGGGGGACCCCAGGTCTGGATGGTCCTAACTTATAACCTTTTTTTTACTTCAGAATTATGATTAGCAAACTTTTGGCATGTCTGTTCTTACACATGGATCCATATAACAGGCTTTCTCACTTCCCCCAGAACTTCGGGCTTTTTTAAATGAGGGAAGATGGCCATCAGTGCTTTCATTAAAGCATAGGACCTCCTATAAAAGGGCGTGTTGAGGAAGGCTTTTCATTCAGGATCACAGTACTGTTGAACTAAAACCCCTTGTTTATAAAGTATGCCGTGTGCAGACTAATATGATTATTGTATGGCGGCCAGGACATTGGGTGATTGATTACCCTCACATATGGGGACCTATTTCTTTTGGCACTAGGTTCAGTTGTTAATTTCAGTTATTAAAGTTATGTGTGTCACTGGGTATTCTATGATGATTTTTGAATATAGAAAGAGTACAGAACAGTGATGTAAGGGGTTGTTCACCGTACAACCTGAAAGGGGCTCCTAGGCATGAGTGAAGCCCTTTTGAACCACATCACTGGAAACTGACCTGCGGCACATCTTGGATCACTATCGCGGCCCAATCCCATGGAGGCAAGCACTGGAAGATGGTGGACATTGGAAGCCTGCAGTTTAGGACCATCTACATCAGGCTATGTACACCGGTCAGAATTGTCGTCCTGTAGCAGGTAAATGTCATCTCAGTATTTCAGCACTGGGCACAGCAGGGTTAATTCCATCAGCCACTTGACAATATACAAACTTAGAGATTGCTGTTTCTTTGTTTTCTTTTTAAAGGCTAAGTCCACCCACCAAAACTAAAATTTAAATAAATTTAACTCCAGAGTTGCCAGATTTTTGAGCGGGAGGGGTGGGGCTCATGACATCACAGTGATGTCACGGTGGGCAGGGGTGGTGGGTCCATGACATCACAGTGATGGAGGCAGGGTGGGCAGGAGGAGGCAGAGTTAGGGTGTGGCCAAACTGGACGGATTTTGCCCCTGACTGTGGACGGAATTGGTCACTGCAGTCGGTTTGCAGTGTCCAAATTGGGAGCCTCTGGCACATGCTCTGATCATTGTGGTTCTCCTGAAATTCATATTCAATGTCCAGAAAGCAAGAGTACGAGCCTTCAGAAAACGGTCATCTGAGAATAGCAGAGTGATTGGCCCCATCATCCCCCCCCCCCCCCCCCCCCCCCCCCCCCCTTGGCTTTTTGGGGCCGTGGATCCAATGGATTTTGGTACATTTTCGAAAATTGAACTTTCTTTGAAATTCAAAAATTCCATTCAAAATTCGAAAATTTCTGTCCAAAAAAAAATCTAAGAATTCCCATGTCAATTGGATTTTCGGGAATCCATAGGTCCTTATTGCATCTCTAGTAGTGAAAAAATAAAAATCCAAAAACATTACCATTAGCTAAAACCTAAACCAAACATACTTCTTAATATTCAGATAAAAACATTTGTTGTCTTTAACTGTAGATATAAAACAGTTTATATTGCATTCACCGATATTTGACTTGACATTAAACAATAAACAGCGCTTTAATGGGTGTTTATATATTAATATGTTTTAATATAACAATATAATACATTTTATTAAATAGGCACTTTATATACACAGTAATATATTAATGGAAGATACGGTATGTCAAGAAATAAATCTGCTATATATGTGTGTAGGTTGGCTATTCGATACCATGGTTTAATTATAGAGCACTACAGATGACAGGGCTATTTATATTTAACACAAATGGTGGTAAATAGGCAGGAATTAGTAGTTGAGATATGAAAATAGCATTTTTGGACATTTGTCTCGGCTCCGATTTATTGGTGGTTCCTTCATTTGTGACAGGTACCATCTTGTCTTTTGAAGCACAACTTCCTTATCTTCTTGCTAAACGGCTCCCATGCACATGCCACTGTACTCTAAGAGGACAGGAGGCAGAAAACTGTCATACAGGAAGACACCTCCTACTCTTCATTTCCGTGGACTTTGGACAAGCACTGCAGGAGAACCATAAGGAGCAGAGACGTTTGAAGGTAAAGATTTTTTTTAAACGACACAGTGGGACCAGTAGTGCGGTTTTAAATTTTCGTTTTGGGGGTGGGACATGCCCTTGAAGATTTCCTTAAAAGGCAATGTTAATGTCTTATATTATTAATGACATCATGTTTATGCATTTTGTTTTTAATGTAAAAATTTACAAAACAACGTATCATTATAGTACGATAGGTCAGTTTTTCCAGTGTTCTTCCAGGGCTTTTTCTTTTTCGGTGGAGCAAAGGTCAGTTCATCGAGGTCTGGGAACATTAACTGTAGACAGAAAGATGTAAAATTAACATAAATATGCTTGTGATGGTTCTCATTCAGTCAGTTCATGCGGATATCTGTAGTATTCATTCATCCAGGTTAGGTCTTCGGTAATATTCATTTAATCCCAGGTTATGGTCTATCTTGGATATTCATTAGCCAGGTCCATGGTAGATCTGTATATCATTCATCCAGTAAATGGTCTATCTTAATATTCATTCATCAAGGGTTATTGGTTATCTGTAATGTTCTTCATTCAGTTAAGGTATATCTGTAAATTCATTCAGGTCATGGTATATAGTTGATTCTATTAGATCAATTGGACTTGAAGTGTGGTTAATTGAAGACCATTTCGCTAGTCATCGACTGGCTTTCTCATTCCAGCATGAATTGTACTAGAATCTGTTGGCAATTATGTACCCTGGCTGGAAAGTCCCAATTAGCATATTACAGCTAAGTGTTAGGGACTTTCTGAGTGGCAAGGTGTGTGCAGTGCTCTGTTTGTATTGGGGGACACCGAACAGCAACTTGCATCAACGTATGGCCCAGAAGAAGAGATAAATACTTGGCGTCAGGACTCAGCCTGTACATGGCATCTTAAGGAAAAGGAACATCCCTTTGAAGATGTAATGTTGAAACATATTGGCAAAGGAAACATGATGGTTAGGAGCGAGGTCAAGGAGGCCATTTATGTGAAATAAAAACAGCCTGAATAGAGGTTGGGGGGTTCAACACCAAACTGTCTGCAAATGTACAATGCTGTTTGAAACCTTACCCTGGGTGGTTCTATATAAACCTCTTAGCCACAATGCAAAACACGCCTTGCATTCTAATGTCCTTAACACCTGGCTGTTATATGCTAATGGATTTTCCAGGGACTTATTGCCAAAGATCTTGTACAAAAAAGTCATTCTTCTGAGAAAGCCAGTCGGATGACTAGCGGACACGTCTTCACGAACTACATCAAGTCCAGTTGATCTAATTGAATACAACAGATATACATGGATAATCCCACCAACAGGATCAAAACAGAATGTTTAGATTTTTCTAAAATTGCAATCTACCACCTGTTAAAATGGTCTGTTTCTTCCACTAAAACTATCACAAAAAGCTTTTTTTACCAGTTATTAAGTTGGCATTTGTAACCAGATATTTGATGACAAATTCTTTCATGGACAAAGGTATCTGCCTTGCATGTGCCGAGGAGGCAGCAAGGGGGAAGGAAACTGTTAATCATTGGTTGTGAGTAGCTGTTACTAGCTTTGATTGACAAGAATGGAGGGAGGGGGCCAGCTTTTACTCTGCCGAATGGGGGGACATAATTATCTTAAAATATCTGGTTAATAATACATCTAATAATGTGTAACTGACAAGTGATTTGTTGTTTCAAGGGGGGAAATCCCTTTAACTGTTTACTGGTAGATGATAGGAGGTGTATGATGGCCATACACTGCCCTACAGTAATCAATTTAAAACCTAAAATCAGTTCAGGAAGAAGCTGTTACCTTGCGTATAGATAATGCTAATTATTGTAAAGGAATAGACTTTGCAGCGACACAGGAATCGGTATGTCAAAATAACGTATGGGCACTCTAGGTCAGGGCCAATCATATCAATCACCAATCATAAAACATTTATTAATTCTTAGTATTAAGTCCAGAGGGAGTCCCTCAATGCTCAGTTATGTAAGTGTGGTCTATGAACACCCAAGAACTTAGTTCTAAGCACCAGTCTGCTGGAACAATGTGGACCCTTTAGTCTGGGAAAAGGGCCCGTGGGTAAAAAAATATCCCAAGTTGTTTCTCACCTTCAAGGACGTATCCACATTTCGTAGAACAGGAGATGAAATTTTTCGTTGTAGATCGTGTGACTTAAAAAAACATTTTAAAAATGTGGTTATTAATTTCAGAATTAGGCAAATAAGATACAAAAAATGGAATTTAACACCACTATTGACCTCTACTAAGAGCTATAAATGGTATCTGGGTGATGTCTCGTGTCGTCACTAAATGGAATATGATGCTCTGTTGTGAATGGTAAGAAAACTACTTTCAAACCTTGTGTTGTATGGACGATGGGCGACAACGTATGATAAATTTTTCTATGGGGCCTGTTGGAAAAAAATTGTGCTCAACAGTCATGTTGTTGCATCTGTAGCCACCATTATTCACCTGAAATAATATCACCCTAATTACCAGCGATGACCTTGTCCATAGCACCACCTGGATTAGCGTCCAGAACAAAACAATCACCCACTCGATCATCTTGAGGTTCACATCATTGTTATTCTCTAGTGAACTATCTAGTAAGCTGTAGAGAATAAGTTCCTCTACAAATTCTATGAAGGCTTTGTTAGTCTGCAGATCTCTTAACCATATGCATTGTTTGTTGCCCTCCATTTGGAGCTGAGCTAACAGAGTTTCATGTCTTCTTCCCATTCATCTTCATACACATTCTTATCTGGTTTATAGGCTGTTGAAGGACTGAAGACAATGGAAAAGGAAAAGAGCACACAAGAAAAAACACAATAGAAAGGATATTTGGTATTTTCCAGTTATCCCTTTTATTATTATTGGTGATGATTGAAACATAACATGTAGACATGTTACAGGGAATTTCCATTCTGGGGCTAGGTTTAATTATGTTTCAAGTGGTGCTCCCAGCACTTCCTCATCCCCAGTCACAGACACTAAGACCTTTCATTCTAAAACCACTGTTTTGCAAATCACCAGTGGTCTTCTAAGAGGTCCAATAGTTGTCCTTACCAGACATTTCACCTTGCTTGCCTGGATTTCTTCTGCCACGCGTGCAGGTGAGGACAGGACAAAACCCAATAGTGATGAGCAGAAACGACCACCACCAACGCTCACTCCTGCATATAAACCCCAGGTTGACTAAAATGGCAACAGGTTGAACATCTGTTTACCTGTGTACAGAACGGGTCTGAGTCTGATGTGGAGCAGATAAAGACACGTGGATATCAACAGGGGGTTACAATGTTGGAAATATGTTAGAGAGAGAGAACAGACAACAAGGCAGAGCGAAAGAAGATGAGATAGGGACTAATGAGAAGATTCAAGATTAGTCAATGGACTGGAATGTATTGGGAGAGATAACGATCCTGTGTGCCTTTAATTAAAGGGACCATGTTCACCCCATCTATAAAAATTAGACTACTGTACCTTCTCCACCCAGAATCCCCTACCTGACCTCACTCCGGTGTGTTCCTGAAGTCAGATATTATTAAGTTGCTCATCATACTCAAAATTCCTCATTTTTCAATCTCCCTCCCAGAGCAGACAGTTAGTGAAAGCCTGCGGTACACACAGTAAAGAGAAACTCCTAGATTTACCGTCAGATCCACCAATAGGGCTTATCGTTATGTGTGTACCTCGTTTCACGATACGATCGGGTCGGCCGAAACGCTCGTTCGGGGGGAAGGCCAAATAAATTTCAATCGGCCGCGCTGACTCCCTATTGTGCCAGTCACGCGGCCGATGAAACACAAGTCCAGAGCATTCTGAACTATGAGGTCATAGGGAGAACACTCGGGACTGTGTGCTGCAGATCCGTAAAAGATGGCAGACAGGATCTTTGTTTTAGTTTCAGAAATCTGTACTGTGTGTACCTAGCTTAGTCGTGGCCATAACAGAGATGTTACAGCCATGAATAGCCTTCTTGCTGACGAATACCTTCTCTGTGAGTGCAGCTTTAAAAGGAGATGGCAACATTGTCGCGTAGGGGCGACAAACTTTAGACACCAGGAAGGTAATATTCCGAGACGGTTGAGTTTTTTGGGGTGGGGAAGGTAAGTATAAAATTTTGTGGGAGGACATACACTTTAAAATGAAAATCACCAATTAAGGCGGGGGGAATCTCATGTGGTTAGGTTGGACTACGTTTGTTTCGGTAAGTGGGGGGGGGGGGTGGAGTTTTCTTTTTTTCAAGAATTATAAACAGGGCCAATTTCTAGAAAGAGGTAAAAGATGTATATGGGGTATCTTACCATACAAGAATGAGTGGGGGAGAGAAAAAAGAAAAGAAAATGCAAAATGGGAGGGGTGCAGAATTTGTTAGACAAGCAGCTTGTTCTTGAGATGACATTGCATGTCACCTGTTACGTCCATTGGAAATGATCATGAAGTCGGCGGCAGTTGGACCCCAAGTTAGGGTTCCCGAAACCTCTTTAAGACGTAGAATTTCGCAGCTCAGGACGTACTCGTGTTTGAAACAGGCGTCTGGAGTATACGAAAACAAAACAGGATTTAATCCAACCATTGGACAAATGGTCCTCTAGAATATCTACTACTGATAACACAGACCACTAGTAAAATTCTCTGCAAGGACATATGGCTTATTCATAGAGGTGTTAAATTTTGCCTGTTGTTTATCTGCAGCCCCAATCGATATAATGGAGTAGCCTTAATGGGGACATTGCACAATGGTGGAAACAACAAACAAGCAAAATAGTAATTGCTGCTACTTGTTTGCTTATGGTATGCAGAGGGGAAAGACACCATACCAAGCTTATCACACTTTCTAGTGGACTGTGATGACCAATCAGAAAATTACTTAGCGTCATCTTTTCATTGTCAAGGGTTTTAAAGGTCAATTGCCAACATTAAAGTTTGAACATGTTGATTCCTTTCGTGTCTAGGTGTTTCATGTGGTCCCGATGTGCGTGTTCGGTTGTAAAGCATTAGTTGGTCTGTAAGGAACAAAAAGCATCTCCAGTTCAAATATATGCTACTTTAAATTACTTAAATGTCTATATCCCCTTCCCCTGTTGGCTATGTGACACAATTAAAGACATAAGAAATAATCTCTCACCTTTACATCTGTGCAGTTAGTTTATTTAATGTGGCTCAAAGATATCCAAAGTCGGTTATACTCCTCTATATAAACTTGTAACTCAAACGAAGTTCCACCTCACACTTCCTTTTACTGGGGGAATAGAAAGACTTCTAATACATATCCTAATCCATTTTTTATTTAGCATGGTTGATTATATTATTACCAGTTATAATCTGTTTTTACCTAATCATCAGTTTAATCAGTGTTTACGCTATGTCATCAATTATTATAATCAGTGTTTAGCTATGTCATTCAGTTTAATTAAGTGTAGCTCGGTCATCAGTAATAATCAGTGTTAGCTATGGCAATCAGTTAAATTAGCGTTTTAAGTTGTTATCCGTTATAGATCAATGTTTATTTGTCCTCAGTTATAATCAAGTGTTAGCTATTTCATCAGTATATCAGTATTAGCTATTGTCATCAGTAAATCAGTGTTTAGCTAGTCATCAGCTATAATTACAGTATTTAGCTATGTCTCAGGTATAATCAGTTATTTAGATATGTTCCTCAGTTTATAATCAAGTGACTTAGCTATGTCTCGTTAAATCAGTATTAGCTATGTCATCGGTTATAGTCGGTCTTAGCTATATCATTTGTCCATATGCCAAGTGAAGTTTGAGTACTTTCTTCAAATGATGAACCTTAAGATCCACAATGGTGTAAATGGCCATTGCGACTCCTTAGATATTTACCACTGTTAAGGATTAATTATACATATCATATATAAAGGAAGTGTTGACCCTAAACTATCCTAATCTTTTCTATAAATTCTTTTTTATAACTTCTCCCAATAGGAGAGAACTTACTACGATAGCAAGGAGCCTTCAAGGTCTTACATGAGTGAAGGTTTTGATTCCTGAGCCGGGGATTCCCTGATACACTTTTCACATCTAGAAAAGAATCAATTGTTTATTAACAGGATGGCCAGGCAGGGGTAATATCCACCATGGGCCCCGTAACAGTTAAATAGATAGAACTGCTAGGGGTAGATATTACAGAGGTAGACTCCATGTAAATTATTACGGTGGTATCATCCCAGAGGGTGGTAAAGGGCATGTCCCACCCATAGAAGAAATTCAATATAGATTAAAGGGCATCTATACCGAAAAATAGGTTATTATTAAAGGGTAGTCACCAAAATTGAATTTTTAACATTAAGATCCCCCCTGGGCTCCCAGCCCAAACCGGTATTATTTTTTTTTTTTAGAAAGCCCCCCAAAACTCTACTTAACCTCCCTCTTTCCTCCGCCGCGCTCCCGGCCCTCTGCTTGCAAAGGGGAAATGCCAGCAGAGGGGCGGGCCGGCAGCCGCGTCTGTGATGGCCTGAGCGGCAGTACGAATACAGTAATGAAGGGCGTCTTATGATAGGGGGGGAGGGATAGTAGAACGGGGGGAGATGGAGGGGAGAGGGAGGGGAGGGAGGGGGGAGAAGGGTTTGCAGTACGCATGGCAAAAATCTACCTGAGGCCAGCTAGCAGGCAGGCAGTTGTCTTTATAGCGACCTGCTGAATCCTGGTGGGCAGTTTTTGGACTTTGGGGGTGGCAAAGGAGAACATATGGAGCTGGGTTTGAAGGTTAAGGAGTACATAACTAGCATTGATGGGGCCAGTAGTTGGGGGGAGGGGATTGTTAAGTTTTGGGGGTGGTGGACATGCCCTTTATTGACCCATACTGGAGGAACACTATAATATTCCATCACATAACGGCTATACAGTGTAATAACAGGGCTATACAGTGTAATAACAGGGCTTTACAGTGTAATAACAGGGACATACAGTGTAATTACAGCACTATACAGTGTAATAACAGGGCCATACAGTGTAATAACAGTACTATACAATATAATAACAGTGCTATACAGTTATAGTTCCAATTGCCAGTGGCTGTGTAGGTAATGTCTTACCGTGTTATATTCTGTCATTAATGCAGTGAGCCCTGCAGTGTTCAGTCTCCAGAAACAGACAACACAAAGTCAATGACTCCTTGTACTTTATTAAGGAAGGGAAACCATAAGCATTAGGACTCTGTAATGGAGCTCTGCTGTGGCATGTACTATGGTCTTAACCATAAAAACAAAAAATAGTACATATGGGCAGATTAGAGTGAACAAAACCTTCAGGAGTAGCACATCACTATGTAAACTCTGTTTTTAAATATACTGCAATATCCATAGTACCCTGGGCAGTTTGATAACACCACAGTGCAATCAACACTTCACATTTAGGAGGTCCCTGACCTCTTGCTGTTATAAGGGAGTCCCTGACCCCTTGCTTTTATATGGAGGTCCCTGACCCCTTGCTGTTATAAGGAAGTCCCTGACCCCTTGCTGTTATATGGAGGTCCCTGACCCCTTGCTGTGGCTACAGTGTAATAACAGGGCCATACAGTGTAATAACAGACCATACCGTGTAATAAACTCAGTCCTATACGTGTAATACAGGACTATCAGTGTAATAACAGTGCCATACAGTGTAATAACAGGGCTATACAGTGTAATAACAGTGTAATAACAGGGCTATACAGTGTAATAACAGCCATACGTTAATAACAGGGCTACACTACAGTGAGAACAGGGCGATACAGTGTAATAACAGGACCATACAGTGTTATAACAGGGCCATACAGTGTAATAACAGGACTATACAGTGTAATAACATGGTCATACAGTGTAATAACATGGCTATACAGTGTAATAACAGGACTATACAGTGTAATAACATGGTCATACAGTGTAATAACAGGGCCATACAGTGTAATAAAGCAGGCCTATACAGTGTAATACGGGCCTACAGTGTAATAACAGGCCTATACAGTATAATAACAGGGCCATACAGTGTAATAACAGGGCCATACAGTACTATAAAAGGTCTATACAGTGTAGCAACAGGGCCATACAATGTAATAAAGCGCTTACAGTTTAATAACAGGGCTATACAGTGTAATAACAGGGCTATACAGTGTAATAACATGGCCATACAGTGTAATAACAGGGCTATACAGTGTAATAACTGGCCATACAGTGTAATAACAGGCCATACAGTGTATTACAGGGCCATCCAGTGTAATAACAGGGCCATACAATGTAATAACAGGGCCATACAGTGTAATAACAGGGCCATACAGTGTAATAACAGGGCCATACAGTGTAATAACAGGGCCATACAATGTAATAACAGATCGCTATAACAGTGTAATAACAGGGCTATACAGTGTAATAACATGGCCATACAGTAATAACATGGCTATACAGTGTAATAACAGGACTATACAGTGTAATAACATGGTCATACATGGTAATAACAGGGCCATACAGTGTAATAACAGGCCTATACAGTGTAATAACAGGGCCATACAGTGTAATAACAGGCCTATACAGTATAATAACAGGGCCATACAGTGTAATAACAGGGCCATACAGTACTATAAAAGGTCTATACAGTGTAGCAACAGGGCCATACAATGTAATAACAGCGCTATACAGTTTAATAACAGGGCTATACAGTGTATAACAGGGCTATACGTGTAATAAGGCCATACAGTGTATACATGGCTATACGTGTATAACATGGCCATACAGTGTAATAACAGGCCATACAGTGTAATTACACAACAGGCCATACAATGTAATAAAATGTGCCATACAGTGTAATAACAGGGCCATACAGTTAATACAGGGCCATACAGTGTAATAACAGGGCCATACATGTAATACGGTATAACGTGTATAACGGCTATACAGTGTAGAACAGGGCCATACAATGTAATAAAGGCTATACAGATTAATAACGGCGCTGTACGTGTAATAACATGCTAACAGTGTATAACAGGGCGTAAAGGTAATATACGGGCCGTACAGTGTAATACGAGTACCGTACAGTGTATAACAGTGCCATTACATTGTAATAACAGTGCCGTACAGTGTAATAATAGCGCTTACAGTGTAATAACAGCGGCTAACGTGTATACATGGGCCTACAGTCGTAATAACAGGCTTACAGCGTAATAATACAGTGCATACAGTGTAATAACAGGCCATACAGTGTAATAACAGGGCCAACGTGTATAACAGGGCTATACAGTGTAATAACAGGTAATAACAGGCCATACATGTGTATATACCAGGGCTAACAGTGTAAAAACAGGGCTATGCAGTGTAATAACAGGGCCCATACAGTGTAATAATACAGGGCTACATTAATAAGCAGGTTACTAACAGGGCTATACATATGTAATAATATGGCCATAATACAATAATACAAACACGCTATACAAGATAATAACAGCGCTGTTAACAGTGTATTAACAGCGCTATACAGTGAATAAAACAGTGCCGTACAGGTGTAATAACAGTGCGTACAGTGTAAATAACAGTGCCCTACAGTGATTAATAGCGCTTATACAGGTTAATAAAACAGGGCTATACAGTGGAATAACACGGGCTATTACAGGATAACAGTGTATTACAGTGAATAACTGTACCAGTGTAATAAAACAGGGGTATGCACGTTTAAAAGCGCTAGTAAAGCATAATAACCAGGGCCATTTTACAGTGTAATAACAGGCCTATACAGTTGTAAATAACAGTGCATACAGTGCGGAATAAGGCTATACTGGTAAACAGGGTAATAACAGTGTTAATAATAAAAACAGTTTTGCTAGTGTAATACAGGTGATAATAACAGGTCATACAGTGTAATAACAGGGCTATACAGTGTAATAACAGGGCCATACAGTGTAATAACAGGGCTATACAGTGTAATAACAGGGCCATACAGTGTAATAACGGCTATACAGTGTAATAACAGGGCTATACAGTGTAATAACAGGGCTTTACAGTGTAAATAACAGGGATGACAGTGGTAATAAACAGGGCTATACAGTGTAAATAACAGGCCTATACAGTGTAATAAAACAGGTTGCCATACAGGTAATAACGGCTTATACAGTTGTAATAACAGGGCTATACAGTGTAATAACAGGGCTTTACAGTGTAATAACAGGGACATACAGTGAATTACAGCACAATATACAGTAATAAAAACAGGGCCATACAGTGTAATAACAGTACTATTAACATATAATAACAGTGCTGTATACAGTTATAGTTCCAATTGCAGTGGCTGTGTAGGTAAGTTCTTACGGTGTTATATTCTGTCATTAATGCAAGTGAGCCGCGCAGTGTTCGTCTCCAGAAAACAGACAACACAAAGTCTCAAGGACTCCTTGACTTATGTTAAGGAAGGGAAACCATAAAGCAGTTAGGACTCTGTAATGGAGATCTGCTTGCTGTGGCATGTTACTATAGGTCTTAACCATAAAAACAAAAAATAGCATATGGGGCAGATTAGAGTGAAACAAAACTTCAGGAGTAGCACATCAACTATGTTAAACTCTGGTTTTTTAAAATATTTACGCAAATATCATAGTACCCTGGGCAGTTTGATAACACCACAGTGCAATCAAACTTCACATTTAGGAGGTCCCTGACTCGTGTGTTATAAGGGAGTCCTGACCCGTTTTGGTCCTGACCTGGTGTTATAAGGGAGGCCTGACCCCGTTTATGGAAGGTTCCCTGACCCTTGTTATGGAACAGTCGACCTTGGTTAATGAGACCGCCCTGCTATGTATTCCTGACCCCTGCTTATAATGCATGACCGGTTATATGGAGGTCCCTGACCCTTGTTTAAGGAAAGTCCCGTGGGACCCCTTGCTGTTAATGGAGGTCCCCTGAGACCCTTGCGTTAGATTGTTTAGGTTTCCTGGACCCCTTGGATGTTTTAAGGATGGTTCCCTGACCCCTTGCTGTTATATGGAGGTCCCTGACCCCTTGCTGTTATAAGGAGGTCTCTGACACCCTGTTTTTATATGGAGGTCCCTGACCCCTTGCTGTTATATGGAGGCCTCTGACCCCTTGCAGTTATATGGAGGTCCCTGACCCCTTGCAGTTATATGGAGGTCTCTGACCCCTTGTTGTTATATGGAGGTCTCTGACCCCTTTTTTTTATATGGAGGTCCCTGACCCCTTGCAGTTATATGGAGGTCTCTGACCCCATGTTTTTATATGGAGGTCCCTGACCCCTTGCAGTTATATGGAGGTCTCTGACCCCTTGTTTTTATATGGAGGTCCCTGACCCCTTGTTTTTATATGGAGGTCCCTGACCTCTTGTTTTTATATGGAGGTCCCTGACCCCTTGTTTTTATATGGAGGTTTCTGACCCCTTGCAGTTATATGGAGGTCTCTGATCCCTTGTTTTTATGTGGAGGTCCCTGACCCCTTGTTTTTATATGGAGGTCCCTGACCCCTTCAATATCATATTATCTGCACACTGGCATACTTTGTAAACAAAGGGGTTTTAGTATACATTACTGTGATCACATGAATGAAAAGCCTTCCAACCACGTCAAGGTAACCCCAGTCTGGATGGTCCTAACTTCTAACCTTTTTTACTTCAATTATGATTAGCAAACTTTTGCATTTCTCATTCTTACACACTGGATCCATATAACAGGCTTTCTCACTTCCCCCCAGAACTTCGGCTTTTTAAAATGAGGGAAGAGGCCATCCAGTGCTTTAAATTAAAGGCATAGGACCTCCTATAAAAGGGGCGTGTTGAGGGAAGGCTTTTCATTCATGTGATCACAGTAATGTATACTAAAACCCCTTTGTTTATAAAGTATGCCAGTGTGCAGATAATATGATATTGTATGGGGCCCAGGAATGTGCATTGATTACCCTCACATATTGGTGACCTATTTCTTTGGCACTAGGTTCAGTTGTAATTTCAGTTATTAAAGTTATGTGTTTCACTGGGTCTTCTATGATTGATTTTTTGAATAAAGTACAGGAAGTGATGTCATGGGTGTTCACCGTACAACCTGAAAGGGCTCCTAGGCATGGTGCAGCCTCTTTCTGAACCACATCACTGGAACTGACCTTGTCGGCCATCTTGGATTCACTATCGGGCCCAATCCCATTGGAGGAAGCACTGGAAGATGGTGGACATGTGGAAGCCTGCAGTTTAGGACCATCTACATCACGGCTATGTACACCGGTCAGAATTGTCTTTCCTTGTGTAGCAGGTAAATGTCCATCCTCAGTATTTTCAGCACTGGGCACAGCAGGGTTAATTCCATCAGCACTTGACAATATACAAACTTAGAGATTGCTTGTTTCTTTGTTTTCTTTTTTAAACGGCATGTCCACCCCCAAAACTAAAATTTAACTAAATTTAACTCCAGAGTTGCCAGATTTTTTTGAGCGGGAGGGGGTGGGGCCATGACATCACAGTGATGTCACGGTGGGCAGGGGTGGGTGGGTCCATGACATCACAGTGATGGCAGGCAGGGGTGGGCAGGAGGAGGCAGAGTTAGGGTGTGGCCAAAACTGGACGGGATTTTGTCCCTGACTGTGGGACTTGGAATTTTGTCACTGCAGTCGGTGCAGTGTCCAAATTGGGATGCCTGGCAACACTGCTCTGCTCCTTGTGGTTCTCCTGCAATTCATATTCAATGTCCAGGAAAGTCAAGAGTACGAGCCTTCAGAAACGGTCATCTGCTAATAGCAGTGATGTCCCCATCATGGCTTTTGGGCCGTGGATCCAATGGATTTTTGTACATTTTCGAAAATCTGAACTTTTCTTTGAAACTTCAAAAATTCCATTCAAAATTCGAAAATTTCTGTCCAAAAAAATCTAAGAATTCCAATTCAATTGGATTTTCGGGACATCCATAGGTTCCTTATTGATCTCTAGTAGTGAAAATAAAATCCAACATTACCATTAGCTAAAACCTTAAACCAAACATACTTCTAATATTCAAGATAAAAACATTTGTTGTCTTTATACTGTAGCTATAAACAGTTTATATTGCATTCACCGATATTTGACTTGACATTAAACAATAAACAGCGCTTTCTATGTGTGTTTTATATATTAATAATTTTTTAATATAACAATATAATACATTTTATAAATAGGCACTTTATATACACAGTACATATATTTAATGAAGATACTGTATGTCAAGAATAAATTGCTATATATGTGTATGTTGGTATTTGATACCATGGTTTTAATACTAGAGCACATACATATGACATTGCTATTTATATTTAACACAAATGGTGGTAAATAGGCAGGAATTAGTAGTTGAGATCTGTAAATAGCATTTTTGAGACATTGTCTCGGCTCCTATTATTGGTGTCCTTCCTTTGTGACCTGGTACCATCTTGTATTTTGAAGCACAACTTCCTTATCTTCTTGCTAAACGGCTCCCCTGCACATGCCACTGTACTCTCAGAGGACAAGGAGGCAGAAACCTGTCATACAGGAAGACACCTCCTACTCTTCAGTTTCCTGGACTTTGGACAAGCACTGCAGGAGAACCATAAGGAGCAGAGACGTAAGGTAAAGATTTTTTTTAAACTACACAGTGGGACCAGTAGTGGGTTAAATTTTCGTTTTGGGGGTGGACATGCCCTTTAAGATTTCCTTAAAAGGCAATGTTAATTTCATTATATTATAATGACATCATGTTTATTCATTTTGTTTTTTAATTGTAAAAATTTACAAAACACGTATCATTTATCGTACGATAGGTCAGTTTTTCATTTGTTCTTCCAGGCTTTTTCTTTTTTGGTGGAGCAAAGGTCAAGTTAATCGAGGTCTGGGAACATTTAACTGTAGACAGAAAATGTAAAATTAACCATAGAATATGCTTGTGATGGTTCTCATTCATTCAGTTCATGGTATATCTGTAGTATTCATTCATCCAGGTTATGGTCTATCTGTAATATTCATTCATCCAGGTTATGGTCTATCTGTAATATTCATTCATCCAGGTCATGGTATATCTCTAATATTCATTCATCCAGGTTATGGTCTATCTGTAATTTTCATTCATTCAGTTAATGTTATATCTGTAATATTCATTCAGGTCATGGTATATCTGTTGTATTCTATTAGATCAATTGGACTTGAAGTTTGGTTCATGAAGACATTTCGCTAGTCATCCGACTGGCTTTCTCAATTCAGAATGACTTGTACTAGAATCTGTTGGCAATTATGTACCCTGGAAAGTCCCAATTAGCATATTACAGCTAAGTGTTAGGGACTTTCTGAGTGCAAGGTGTGATTGCAGTGCTCTGTTTTGTATTGGGGGACACCGAACAGCAACTGCATCAACGTATGGCCCAGCACAGAAGAGCTAAATACTTGGGTCAGGACTCAGCCTTGTACCTGCATCTTAAGGAAAATGGACATACCTTTGAAGATTGTAATGTTAACATATTGGCAAAGGAACATGACTGGTTTAGGAGCGATGTCAAGGAGGCCATTTATGTGAAAATAAAACAAGCCTGAATAGAGGTGGGGGGGTTCAACACCAACTGTCTGCAATGTACAATGCTGTTTTGACACCTTACCCTGGGTGGTTCCTATAATAACTCTTAGCCACAATGCAAACACGCCTTGCATTCATAATGTCCTTAACACCTGGCTGTTATATGCTAATTGGGATTTTCCAGGGAACATAATTGCCAACAGATTCTTGTACAAGTCATTCTTCTTGAGAAAGCCAGTCGGATGACTAGCGAAACGTCTTCAAGAACTACATTTCAAGTCCAGTTGATCTAATTGAATACAACAGATATACCATGGAATAATCCCAACACAGGATCAAAAACAGAAATGTTTATATTTTTCTAAAATTGCCATCTACCACCTGTTACTAATGTATTTTTTCTTCCCACTAAACTATCACAAAAAGCTTTTTTTACCAGTTTATTACGTGCATTTGTAACCAGATATTTGATGACAAATTTATTTCTGACAAAGGTATCTGCCTTGCATGTGCAGAGGAGGCAGCAAGGGGAAACTGTTAATCATTGGTTGTGATGTCAGCTGTTACAGCTTTGATTGACAGCATGGAGGGAGGGGCCAGCTTACTCTGACAGAATGGGGACAATAATTATCCTTAAATATCTGGTTAATAATACATCTAATAATGTGTAACTGACAAGTGATTTGTTTGTTTCAAGGGGGAAATACCCTTTAAATGTTTACTGGTAGATGATAGGAGGTTTATGCTGGCCATACACTGGCCCTACATTACATCAATTTAAACCTTAACATCAGTTCAGGAAGAAGCTTGTTACCTTGCGTATAGATAATGCTAATTATTGTAAAGGAATTAGACTTTGCAGGAACACCAGGAGGTATGTCAAATAACGTATGGGCACCTCTAAGGTCAAGGGCTCAATCATATCAATCACAATCATAAACATTTATTACATTCTTAGTATTAAGTCCAGAGGGGAGTCCCTCAATGATCATTTATGGAATGTGCTGGTCTATGAACACCAGAACTTAGTTCTAAGCAACATTCTGCTGGAACAATGTGGACCCTTTAGTCTGGAAAGGGCCCGTGGGTAAAAAAATATCCCAAGTTGTTTCTCACCTTCAAGGACGTATCCACATTCTGTAGAACAGGGTGAAATTTTTCAGTTGTAGATCTTGTTGACTCTAAAACACATTTTAAAAATGTGGTTAATTTCAGAATTAGAAATAAGATACAAAAAATGGAATTTAACACACTATTGACTCTACTAATGAGCCTATAAATGGTCTGGGTGATGCTCCTCGTGTCCTGTCACTAAATGGAATATGATGTGACTGGTAAGAAAACTACTTTCTAAACCTTGTGTATGGACGATGGGCGACAATCGTATGATAAATTTTCCTATCGGGCCTGTTGGAAAAAAAATTGTTGCTCAACAGTCATGTTGTTGCATCTGTAGCCACCATTATTCACCTGAAATAATATCACCCTAATACCAGCGATGACCTTGTCATAGCACCACCTAGGATTAGCTTCACAGACCAGAACAATCACCACTCGATCTATCTTGAGGTTCACATCATTGTATTCTCTAGTGAACCTATCTAGTAAGGCTGTAGAAGAATAAGTCCTCTACAAATTCTATGAAGGCTTTGTTAGTCTGCAGATCTCTTACCATATGCATTGTTTGTTGCCCTTCCATTGGAGCTCGAGCTAACAGAGTTTCTGTCTTCTTCCCATTCATCTTCATACCACCTCTTATCTGTGTTTATTAGGCTGTGAAGACAATGGAAAGGAAAAGAGTCACACCAGAAAAACACAATAGAAAGGATATTTGGTATTTTCCAGTTATCCCTTTATTATTATTGGTGATGAAACATACAATGTAGACATGTTACAGGGAATTTCCATTCTGGGGTAGGTTTAATTATGTTTCAAGTGGTGCTTCCAGCACTTCCTCATCCCCAGTCACAGACACTAAGGACCCTTTTCAATTCTAAACCACTATGTTTTGCCACTCACCAGTGGTCTTCTAAGATGGTCCACTAGTGTCCTTACCAGACATTTACCTTGCTTTGCCTGGATTTCTTCTGCCCCGGTGCAGGTGAGGACAGACAAAATCCCAATAGTGATGAGCAGAACGACCACACCAACGCTCACTCCTGCATAAACCCCAGGCTTGCTAATGGCAGTTTGACATCTGTTTCCTGTGTACCAGAACTGGTCTGATGTGGAGCAGCTAAAGACACGTGATATCAACATGGGGTTACAATGGTTGGAAATATTGTTAGAGAGAGAACAGACAACACAGGCAGAGCAGAAAGATGAGATCAGGACTAATGAGAAGATTCAAGATTAGTCAATGTTACTGAATGTATTGGGAGAGATAAAGATCCTGTGCCTTTAATTAAAGGACATGTTCACCCCATCTATAAAAAATTAGACTTACTGTACCTTCTCCACCCCAGAAATCCCCTACCTGACCTTCACTCCCGGTGTTCCTGAAGTCAGATATTATGAAGTTGCTCATCCTACTCAACATTCCTCATTTTTCCATCTCCCTCCCAGAGCACATATAAAGCTGGGTACACACAGTAACGATAAATCCTCGATACCGTCGGATCCACCAATAGGGGCTTTATCGTTATGTGTGTACCTTCGTTTCCCGAACAATCGGGTCGGCTGAACACTTGTTCGGGAAAGACCAAAAATTTCAATCGGCCGCGCTAGACTCCCTATTGTGACAGTCTACGCGGCCGATGGAAACACAAGTCCGTAGCATTCTCCCTATGATGTTCATAGGGAGAACACTCGGGACTGTGTGTATGCAGATCCTTAAAAGATGGCAGACAGGATCTTTGTTTTAGTTTCAGAAATCTGTACTGTGTGTACCTAGCTTTAGTCGTGGCCATAACAGAGGATGTTACAGCCAATGAATAGCTTCTGCTGTCCGACTACCTTCTCTGTGCATGTGCAGCTTTAAAAGGAGATGGCAACAATTGTCGAGTAGGGCGACAAACTTTAGGAGCACCAGGAAGGTAAGTATTACGAGGTTGAGTTTTTTGGGGTGGGGAAGGTAAGTATAAAATTTTGTGGGAGGACATACACTTTAAGATGAAAATCATGAATAAGGCGAACTAATGTGGTTAGGTTGGGACTACGTTTGTGTTCGGTAAGTTGGAGAAGAATTATAAACAGGGCCAAACTTCTAGAAAGAGGGTAAATATGTATATGGGTATCTTACCATACAGAAAGTGGGGAGAAAATGCAAAAATGGGAGGGGTGCAGAATTTGTGTACGTACAAGCAGCTTGGTTCTTGCGTGACAATGCACTGTCCCCTGTTACAGTCCATGAAATGATCATGAAGTCGGCTGCAGTTGGACACACACGTTAGGGTTCCCGAAACCTCCTTTAAGACGTAGAACTTTCGCAGCTCAGGACGTATCGTGTTTGAACAGGCGTCTGGAGTAAGAAAACAAAACAGGATTTCATCCCAACCATTGGACAAATTGTGTCATCTAGAATATCTACCTACTGATCAACACAGACCATAGTAAATTCTCTGCAAGACATATTGGGCTTATTCAATAAGAGGTGTTAAATTTTGCCTGTGTTTATCTGCAGCCCCCAATCGGATATAACTGGAGTAGCCTAATGGGACATTGCATCAATGGTGGAAACACAACAAGCAAAATAGTAAATTGCTGCTACTTGTTTGCTTATTGTGTATGCCAGAGGGAAAGACACCCTACCAAGGCTTATACACACCTCTTCTATTGGACTGTGAATTGACCAATCAGAAAATACTTAGCCGTCATCTTTTTCATGTCAAGGGTAAAAGGTCAATTGCCAACATTAAGTTTTAACATTTTCTTACCTTTCGTGTCTAGTTGTCCTGTGGTCACGATGGCGCTGTTCGGTTTAAAGCATAGTTGGTCTGTAAGGAACAAAAGCATCTCTCAGTTCAATATATCTACTTAAATTTACTAAATGTCTATATCCCCTTCCCCTGTTGGCTATGTGACACAATTCAAAGACATAAGCAAATCATCTCTCACCTTTACCATCTGTGCAGTTAGTTTTATTTAATGTGGTCTCCAAGATACCCAAAGTCTGGTTATACTCCTCTATATAAACTTGTAACTCAACCGAATGTTCAACCTTCACACTTCCTTTACTGGGAATAGAAAGATTTCTAATTACATATCCTAATCATTTTTATTTAGCATGGTGCTTATCATTATTACCAGTTATAATCTGTTTTTACCTAATCATCAGTTTAATCAGTGTTTAGCTATGTCATCATATTATAATCAGTGTTTAGCTATGTCATCAGTTTAATTAATGTAGCTCTATGTCATCAGTAATAATCAGTGTTACTATGTCATCAGTTATAATTAGCGTTTAGTTGTTATCCGTTATAATCAATGTTTATTATGTCATCAGTTATATCAAGTGTTTAGCTATGTCATCAGTTATAATCAGTATTTAGCTATGTCATCAGTTATAATCAGTGTTTAGCTATGTCATCAGTATAATTACAGTATTTAGCTATGTCATCATTTATAATCAGTTATTTAGCTATGTTTCAGTTTATAATCAGTGCTTAGCTATGTCATCAGTTATAATCAGTATTTAGCTATGTCATCGGTTATAGTCGTGCTTAGCTATATCATGTGTCACATTATGCACTGAAGTTTGAGTACTTTCTTAAATGATGACCCCCTTAAGATCCACAATGGTGTAAATGGCCATTGGACTCCTTAGATATTTACCCCTTAGATTACATTATACATACATATAAAGGAATGTTGACCCTAAACTCATCCTAATCTTTTCTTAATTCTTTTATTAACTTCTCCCAATAGGAGAGAACTTACTACGATAGCAAGGAGCCTTCAAGGTCTTACCTGAGTGAGATGATTTTGACTCCTGAGCCGGGAATTCCCTGTACACTTTTCCCATCTAGAAAAGAATCATTGTTATAACAGGATGGCCAGCAGGTAACTATCCACCATGGGCCGTAACATGTTAAAAGATAGAACTGCTAGGGGTAGATATTACAGAGTAGACTCCATGTAAATTATTACGGTTTTATCATCCCAGAGGGTGGTAAAGGGCATGTCCACCCATAGAAGAAATTTCAATATAGATTAAAGGGCATCTATACCGAAAAATAGGTTATATTAAAGGGTAGTCCACCCAAAATTGAATTTTTAATTAAGATCCCCCCTGGCTCCCAGCCCCAACCGGTATTATTTTTTTTTTTTAGAAAGCCCCCCAAACTCTACTTAACCTCCCTCTTTCCTCCGCCGCGCTCCCGGCCCTCTGCTTGCAAGGAAATGCAGCAGAGGGGCGGACCGGCAGCCGCGTCTGTGATGGCTGAGCGGCAGTACGAATACAGTACTGAAGGGCTCTTTATGCTAGGGGGGAGGGATAGTAGAACGGGGGGAGAGGAGGGGAGAGGGAGGGGAGGGAGGGGGGAGAAGGGCTGCAGTACGCATGGCAAAAATCTACCTGAGGCCACTAGCAGCAGGCAGTGTCTTATACGACCTGCTAGCCTCCTGGTGGGCAGTTTTTGGACTTTGGGGGGGGCAACAGGAGAACCCTATGGAGCTGGGATGTGAGGTAAGGATTACATACACTACATGATGGGCCAGTAGTTGGGGGGATTATAGTTTTGGGGGGTGGACATGCCCTTTAATTGACCATACTGGAGGAAACTATAATATTCCATCACTGATGCTCCTCGTGTCCTGTCACTAAATGGAATATGATGTGACTGGTGAGAAAACTACTTTCTAAACCTTGTGTATGGACGATGGGCGACAATCGTATGATTCACATCATTGTATTTTCTAGTCAAGCTATCTAGCAAGGCTGTAGAAGAATAAGTCCTCTACAAACTGTATGAAGGCTTTGTTAGTCTGCAGATCTCTTACCATATGCATTGTTTGTTGCCCTTCCATTGGAGCTCGAGCTAACAGAGTTTCTGTCTTCTTCCCATTCATCTTCATACCACCTCTTATCTGTGTTTATTAGGCTGTGAAGACAATGGAAAGGAAAAGAGTCACACCAGAAAAACACAATAGAAAGGATATTTGGTATTTTCCAGTTATCCTTTTATTATTATTGGTGATGAAACATACAATGTAGACATGTTACAGGGCATTTCCATTCTGGGGTAGGTTTAATTATGTTTCAAGTGGTGCTTCCAGCACTTCCTCATCCCCAGTCACAGACACTAAGGACCCTTTTCAATTCTAAACCACTGTGATTTGCCACTCACCAGTGGTCTTCTAAGATGGTCCACTAGTGTCCTTAACAGACATTTACCTTGCTTTGCCTGGATTTCTTCTGCCCCGGTGCAGGAATGAGAAGATTCAAGATTAGTCAATGTTACTGAATGTATTGGGAGAGATAAAGATCCTGTGCCTAGCAAGGAGCCTTCAAGGTCTTACCTGAGTGAGATGATTTTGACTCCAATGTAGCCGGGAATTCCCTGATACACTTTTCCCATCTAGAAAAGAATATGTTACAGCCAATGAATAGCTTCTGCTGTCCGACTACCTTCTCTGTGCATGTGCAGCTTTAAAAGGAGATGGCAACAATTGTCGAGTAGGGCGACAAACTTTAGGAGCACCAGGAAGGTAAGTATTACGAGGTTGAGTTTTTTGGGGTGGGGAAGGTAAGTATAATAAGTATTACGAGGTTGAGTTTTTTGGGGTGGGGAAGGTAAGTATAACATTTTGTGGGAGGACATACACTTTAAAATGAAAATCACCAATAAGGCGAATCTAATGTGGTTAGGTTGGGACTACGTTTGTTCGTGTAACGTTGGAGAAGAATTATAAACAGGGCCAAATTTACTAGAAAGAGGGTAAAATATGTATATGGGGTATCTTACCATACAAGAATTACATGGTGGGTTCCATATGGTGTGAACTATGTGTAGAGAGATATCAGACACACATGCAATGAGTCAGAAAGATCAGAATAGGACTTACTCGATATTAAGATTCACTGTATGAAAGTCATGTTACTGTAGAATGGTGTAGAGTAAGAGCCGGTGGCCGGTAATGAAATGACAGTGGGGGTCACCATTTTTTTTTCCAGCGATAAAAAATGTAGACTGTATGTTACCTGTCGCTCCACCTAGATAAGCCCCCGACCTGACCTGCACTAATCCCGTTGGGCTGAAAGGTCACTCATGAGTGTAAGTTTGGCGCAGCCGACCAACAAGTGCCCGGGTTCCAGTTCCCGCCCGATGGCAGTAGGAATCGGGGTTGACATCACACGATCGTAGAAAGCCGCGAGACCGGGCGGGGAGCCATCCCGGGGGGGCGTTGATCGTAGGGAGGGGACGGCGTTTGCCCGAACCATGCGGTGTTCGGCCGTGAGACGTCCGGTTGCGGGAAATGGCCAGATATTTTCCAGCGGCCTATGTGCGAGACCCCCTATTAGCGTCGTAGCGCGGCCGAATGGAAACAACACAGTCCCAGCAGTCTCCTATGATGTTCATAGGGAACACTCGGGACCGGTGTGTATGCCCAATCCTTAAAAGATGCAGACAGGAGCTTGTTTGAGTTTCATAAAATCTGTACTGGGGTGACCTACTTTAGGTCCGTGGCCATAAACAGAGATGTTACAGCCGATGAATGCTTTCTGCTTGTCCGACTACCTTCTCTTGATGTGCACAGCTTAAAGGAGATGGCAACAATTGTCGAGTAGTAGGGCGACAAACTTTAGGAGCAACCAGGAAGGTAAGTATTCTAGTTGAAGTTTTTTGGGGTGGGGGAAGTACGTATAACATTTGTGGAGACATACCCTTTAAAATCTAAAATCACCAATAGCGAACTAATGTGGTTTAGGTTTTGGACTACTTTTTGTTTCGTGTAACTTGAGAAGAATTATAAACAGGCCAAATTTACTAGAAAGAGGGTAAAATATGTATATGGGGTTATCTTGACCATACAAGAAGTTGGGGAAAATGCAAAAGTGGGATGGGGTTGCAGAAATTTGTGTCCTTACAAGCAGCTTGTTGTCTTGCGTGACAAGCCACTGTCCCCTTTTTTTTGTTTTTCAGTCCATGAAATGACATGAAGTCGGCTGCTTTGGCCACCACTTGGGTCCTCGAAACCTCCTTTAAGACGTAGACTTTCGCAGCTCAGACGTATCGTGTTTTACCAGGCGTCTGGGAGTAAGAAACAAACAGGATTTCATCCCAACCATTGGACAAATTGTGTCATCTAGATATCTACCTACTGATCAACACCAGACCATGTAAATTCCGTCTGCAAGACTATTGGGCTATTCAATAAAGGTGATTAATGTTGCCTGTGTTTATCTGCAGCCCCAATCGGATATACCCTTGGAGTATCCTATGGGACATTGCATGGATGGGGAAACAAACAGTCAAATAGTAAATGCTGCTACTGTTTGCTTATTGTGTATGCCAGCAGGGAAAGACACCCCTACCAATGCTTATACACACCTCTTCTATTGGACTGTGATTGACCATCAGAAAATACTGCCGTCATCTTTTTCATGTCAAGGGTAAAGGTCCATTTGCCAACATTAATTTTACCATTGTCCTTACTTTCGTGTCTAGTGTTGTCCTGTGGTCACGATGGCGCTGTTCGGATTTAAGCATAGTTTGTCGGGTAAAGAACAAAAGCATCTCTCAGTTCAATATATCTACTTAAATTTACTAATGTCGATATCCCCTTCCCTTTTGCTATGTGACACCAATGCAAGACATAAGCATCATCTCTCACCTTTACCATCTGTGCAGTTAGTTTTTATTTAATTTGGTCTCCAACTAACCCAAAGTCTGGTTATACACGTCCTCTATATAACTTGTAACTCAACCGATGTTCACCGTCACACTTCCTTTACTGGGTAAGAAAGACTCTAATTAATATCCTAACAGTTTATATTTAGCATTGGTGCTTATCATTATTACCAGTTATATCTGTTTTAACCTATATCATCATTATAATCACTTGTTTGAGCTTGTCATCAATTACAATCATGTTTAGCATGTGCATCATTTAATCATGTTTATGATGTCATCAGTAAGTAATCAGTGTTTTAGCTATTCATCGTTATCATTAGCGGTTTAGAGTTGTATCCCGTTTAATCAAATGTTTATTATGTCACATAATCTTTTAGCTATCAATCAGTTATACTCAGTGGTTAGCGTATTCATTCATTTATAATCAGGTATTTATCTTGTCATCAGTATAATCAGTGTTTTAGCTATGTCATCAGTTATAAATCAGTATTTAGTATGTCATCAGTTATATCAGTTTTGCTTATGATTAATCAATATATAATCAGTGCTATAGCATGTCCATCAGTTATATCAGTATTTAGCTATGTCATCGGTTAAGTCGGTGCTTACTATATCATGTGTCACCTTAGCACTGAAGTTTGAGTACTTTCTTAAAATGATGCACCCCTTTAGATCCACAATGGTGTAAATGGCCATTGGACTCCTTAGATATTTACCCCTTAGATTACATTATACATATCATATAAAGGAATGTGTGACCTAACACTCATCCTAATCTTTTCTCTAAATTCTTTATTAACTTCTCCCAATAGAGAGACTTACTACGATCGCAAGAGCCTTCAAGGTCTTACCTGAGTGAGATGATTTTGACTCCTATGTTCATGTAGCCGGGAATTCCCTGATACACTTTTCCCATCTAGAAAAGAATCATTGTTATAACAGGATGGCCAGCAGGTAACTATCCACCATGGGCCTTAACATGTTAAATAGATAGAACTGCTAGGGGTAGATATTACAGAGTAGACTCCATTGTAAATTATTACGGTTTTATCATCCCAGAGGGTGGTAAAGGGCATGTCCACCCATAGAAAGAAATTTCATATATAGATTAAAGGGCATCTATACCGAAAAATAGGTTATATTTAAAGGGTATGTCCACCCTAAAATTGAATTTTTAATATAAGATCCCCCCTGGGCTCCCAGCCCCAACCGGTATATTTTTTTTTTTAGAAAGCCCCCCAAACTCTACTTACCTCCCCTCTTTCCTCCGCCGCGCTCCCGGCCCTCTGCTTGCAAGGAAATGCAAGCAGAGGGGCGGGACCGGCAGCCGCGTCTGTGATTGGCTGAGCGGCAGTACAGAATACAGTACTGAAGGGCTTTTATGCTAGGGGGAGGGATAGTAGAACGGGAGGGAGAGGGAGGGAGAGGGAGGGGGAGGGAGGGGGGAGAAGGGCTGCAGTACGCATGGCAAAAATCTACCTGAGGCCAGCTAGCAGGCAGTGTCTTATATCGACCTGCTAGCCTCCTGGTGGGCAGTTTTTGGGACTTTGGGGGGGGCTACAGGAGAACCCTATGGAGCTGGGATGTGAGGTAAGGATTACACTACACTACATGATGGGGCCAGTAGTTGGGGGGATTATAGTTTTGGGGGTGGACATGCCCTTTAATTGACCATTACTGGAAACTATAATACTTCCCATCCACCACTGTATCATTTTTTTTGTTGATCTACCCCCTATTTCTTTAGATATCCAATCTAAAACAATTTCAAATTTCAGCTGTCAGTCGAGTTCCTTGCTCTCATAAACTATTCTTCTGTGAGTAGTTTTACTGTAGCTGGAATGGTGACAGAGTTTTGACAGTTGGAATGCTGTGTGCTGTGTGCAGGCTTGACAGTTGGTTTGTGGGGAATAAGTCAGGTCGGATGGAAGTGGGAGTGGCTAAAAGAGGGAGGGGGGATACTGTTCCTAAACAAAATGTGTGCTGGATTGAAGGCATGCAGCAACACACACAAATCAGAGAAAGTGCTACTTACATGTATTCAATTATAGATTAAGGCGAGGCTAAGTCATTTTAGTATAGTGTCCCTTTAAGCATCCCCCCAACCCAAAGTTACATTTTACATTTTACTTACCTTTCCAAAAGATGCCCAAGAACATACTCACAGGACCCGGTCCATCGCCGTCTGGATCCCGTCCCCTGCTCCAGTATTAGAAGGTGAATAAAGACATATTTCCATCTGGTCCAACTTTTATACTCTATTCAAATTGTTGGACTGGCCCACAGGGTAACAGGGTGGGCACAGAGCACATTCATCCAAGGAAACAGAAAAAAATTCAAACATTTAAATACAGAGCCAAAAAGGGTGAAAAAAAATCTTTCATGACTTTCCTGGCAAACTGAAAAGACCCCTGGATCCCTGTATGTATTAACTATTCCTTTGTCTATTTAACATTATGTAAAATATCACACGCCCGTACATTTGTCTGTGAAACCCACCTCAGTCTTAAATTCCTTCTCAAATTTCTGGTAGTCCTCAGAAGATGTGTCGTTTAGGGAGTCTTTATATACTGCATTGTTCACAGTGATGGAAACGTCCACATCTGTAACGACCGCTGCAATGACAAAAACAGACCCTGTGTTCACTGCTTGTGAAGGTTCTCATTCATCCAGGTCATAGTATATCTGTAATATTCATTCATCCAGGTCATGGTCTATCTGTAATATTCATTCATCCAGGTCATGGTATATCTGTAATCTCATCCATCGTCATGTATATTCTGGTAATATTCATCCATCCAGGTCATGGTATATCTGCAATAATCATCCATCCAGGTCACGGTCTATCTGTAATATTCATTCATCCAGGTCATGGTCTATCTGTAATATTCATTCATCCAGGTCATGGTATATCTGTAATATTCATCCATCCAGGTCATGGTATATCTGTAATATTCATCCATCCAGGTCATGGTATATCTGCAATAGTCATCCATCCAGGTCATGGTCTATCTGCAATAGTCATCCATCCAGGTCATGGTCTATCTGTAATATTCATTCATCCAGGTCATGGTATATCTGTAATATTCATCCATCCAGGTCATAGTCTATCTGTAATATTCATTCATCCAGGTCATGGTCTATCTGTAATATTCATTCATCCAGGTCATGGTCTATCTGTAATATTCATTCATCCAGGTCATGGTCTATCTGTAATATTCATTCATCCAGGTCATGGTCTATCTGTAATATTCATTCATCCAGGTCATGGTCTATCTGTAATATTCATTCATCCAGGTCATGGTCTATCTGTAATATTCATTCATCCAGGTCATGGTCTATCTGTAATATTCATTCATCCAGGTCATGGTCTATCTGTAATATTCATTCATCCAGGTCATGGTCTATCTGTAATATTCATTCTTCCAGGTCATGGTCTATCTGTAATATTCATTTATCCAGACCATGGTATATCTGTAATATTCATTTATACAGGTCATGGTCTAGCTGTAATATTCATTTATACAGGTCATGGTCTATCTATAATATTCATTCATCCAGGTCATGGTATATCTGTAATATTCATTCATCCAGGTCATGGTATATCTGTAATATTCATTCATCCAGGTCATGGTATATCTGTAATATTCATCCATCCAGGTCATGGTCTATCTGTAATATTCATCCATCCAGGTCATGGTCTATCTGTAATATTCATTCATCCAGGTCACGGTCTATCTGTAATATTCATCCATCCAGGTCATGGTGTATCTGTAATATTCATTCATCCAGGTCATGGTATATCTGTTGTATTCAGTTAGATCAAATGGACTTGAAGGTTAGTTCTTGAAGATGTTTCTGGATGACTAGCGAAACGTCTTCAAGAACTAAACTTCAAGCCCAGTTGATCTAATTGAATACGACAGATATACCCTGTGTTCATTGCTTGTATATTACCCAACTCTCAAAGATAAATAACATTATTTATGTCACGTTATCCTTTTAATGAGAAATAGATGGACTCGGATAGGCCTGCGCCATTCTCATTACAGGAGGAGCCATCTATACTTAATAATGTTTATTTTAGTTCAACAGAAAAACGAACCTCAGAAATGACCTTTCCTGGATCCTTGTTAATGTGTTGAACTTACTTGGTCGGATTTCGCTCAGGACATTTTCACAGAGACTGCCGTAGTAGTTTGGTAAACACACACACTTTATTCCATCGTAAGTGCCGTTGTTAAGGCAGATTGGAGATGCTGTGAGAGGGGAAAAAGATAGTTGAATTGTTTAAAAAAAGTTTACAGTAAGAAATTCCCATTTTATCTAATCTAGGTCTTCCATGGAGACATAGACCTAAAGGGTAAACCTCCCACTTCAACTGTTCCTAAACTCTGACTCTTGAGATTATGATTCTCACTCATGACATCACGATTTGGACATGACTATCCTGATAGAAGATGACCAGTCTGGTAATTCTGATTTTCCTGTCCTGCCAACCCCCAGAAGCAAAGTTTGGAACTTCCCACCAAACCTTAAGTTTAGTTAACAGCCCTGCTAACCTCCACCACCATGCACTAACCCCAGCTCATATTCCAATTGTGGAAACAAATCTGACCTTGACTATTATTGGGTTCATTGTATTTGGATTCTTTGTAAATTTTAACATCAACAAAACAATAGATATCCTGACCTGGAAAAGGCATCCAGTCATTATGGGTTGAGTAAAAATGTTGAATTAGATGGATGGATGTCTTTATTAAAGACACACTTCTATCTAGTCCTACCGTTATACCCTACCCATAATGTCTGTATAACAGTTACAAAGTAACATAGTATTGGAGGTTGTATAAAGACATACTTCCATCTAGTCCAACCTTTATACCCTACCCATGATGTCTGTATAACAGTTACATAGTAACATAGTATTGGAGGTTGTATAAAGACATACGTCTATCTAGTCCAACCTTTATACCCTACCCATAATGTCTGTATAACAGTTACATGATGAACCCTTTAGGAAAGCAGATTCCTGTGGTATCGCGTTGAATTTGAAAAACAGCCGATGAATAGATCTAAGTACTCAGCAAGGGGAATAGAGAGATATTCCTGGAAGTCCTGTATCACAGTAGATTGCTGATGTGCCCCATATTTAGGGCTGTAATGACCCGATCTTGGCAGCGTTCCTTGGCGTGACTCCCTTTCTCCAATGATAGAATTCCACAAACACTCATTTGTCAATTATAGACCTTAGAAGACATACAGACGTAATCAATATATAAAAATATTATATCTGGATGAGATAAGGCCAATAATACAGTTCACGCGTTTCCCTACCAATGAATGCATAAAAGTACCAGAGTAAGGCCTACAAACTGCTTGCTATGTCTTTACCCCTGCGGCTTACATCTAGAACAGCAGCACTGTCTATGCAATTTCAATCGCTGGTCCACTGCCATGCTAAAATCTGGAACCTGACCAATGGGAACATGCGCTTTATGCAGCACGGGTGTCTTTTGATGGCCACAGCGGGTCCCAGACACCAGAGTAGGGCGACGGGTGATGGGTGAATGGGCCAAGGACAATCAGACAACAGGGAGGAAATATTGTGGGTGATTCTAAGGTAAGCCCCAGGAATGAGGACCTAAAGCATAGGTTCAATATCCTCATCACTGGGCTGTTCTTGGGTTTATTGGGAGGGGAGTGGGTCGGGAATTTGTGTTTGAAAAATACAACCCAAAGATCTGTCCATAGCTGTCTCCAGAGAAGTGCTGACAATTGTATGTCAAGATTTCCCAGGAGATTCTGAATACAACCTTCTATTTAAGGGTATTTTCTTTATGCCCAAATTCTAGATATAAAATTGGTTCTAACCTACCTAAGGCCCTCAGGACAATCACCGGGTTGTCACCTGTCTTGTTTGATCAATAAAAAAGAGTGGCTTGTAGTAAATAGTCAGGTCTGTGGTGTGGTCAGTATTTAGGGATAAATGCAGACAAGGCCGGTAGGAACGTTCTAGGGCTATCATCTGCTCTTTTCTCATTTTTCTGTAGAATTAACATACTGGCTAAGAGGTGGCTCCGTATGTTTGGTCTGTTACTTCTGAATTGTATGTGCTCCTTGATAAGCCCAAGCGACCTTCGACAATGACAACATCGTCTTACATTGTAAACAGGTTTCCTTAATATCATACGGTACTTTTCCATGGACTCGTACCGTGACTACACCCCTTTCTATTGCGTGGCAAGTTATAAAAATCAAAATCAGTTCCTCTGACCGTTCACAGTCACAGATAACCAGGCCAGGTGAAGGAGGAGACAATAGGGTTGTGATCCAATTGGAATTTATCAACCCCCCAGACTGGGGTTACACACCTGGAGTGGGGAAATTGTCCCTGGCGTAGAAGCGTCTGACACATATAGAAACGGATGTTCCATGAGGAGTGTGGCTTCTTACTGGGGATTCTAGTTTATTGGCGGGTGAGTAAATTGATTATTTTTTTAAATTAATTATGTAAATCCTTAGTGTGTTATCCTGAAAGTTTCCCAATGTTATCATATAATATAAAATATATTATCAGCCGCAATCGCAGAGTTAAATTGCACTAACCGGTTCAATATCAGGTCAGGCGTGAGTTTAAACCCTTACTTGAGACGCATCGAAGCCTGGGTAAATGGGCCCTATGTGGTCCTACAGGCTCTGTCCTCACTTTCTATGCTGCAATGCACAGAATAATTTAAGTTGAAACAAATAATGATTGCCCCAATATTCTATAAGGGCTTATTAATAAGAGGGTGCAAAATTAATTCCAAAGCACCAATTAGATGTTTCTATAAATGTAGCTGACCAGTAGAAGAAAGGTGACATCTGATTGAGTGAAATTAATTAAATGGCTCACCTCTTAGTAAGCCCTTAAGAGGTATGTGTTTATTGGACCAGTTAATTACAGGCTTTTCCACTGTCATTACATGGAGATGTTGTGTAGTAGCTTCCAAACTTGCCACAACTGTTCATTCCGCTTAGGCCCCTCTCTACACGCTTGCCCTGGCGAGCCCCTCTCTACACCTGCTGGCGGAGCCCCTCTCTACACGCTGCCCTGGGCGAAAAATTTTTTTTTTTTCCCCTCTACCACACTGCCCTGGGCTGAGCCCCCTCTATACACGCTGCCGCGCGAGCCCCTCTCTACACGTGCCTGGGGAAGCCCCTCTCTACACGCTGACCTGGGCGAGCCCCTCTCTACACGCTTTGCCCTGGGCGAGACCCCTCTCTCACGCTGCCCTGGGCGGAGCCCCTCTCTCACCAAGCTGCCCTGGGCGAAGCCCCTATCTACACGCTGTCCTGGGCGAGCCCTCTCTACACGCTGCCCTGAGGCGGACAGCCCATCTTACACCCTGGCCCTGGGCGAAGCCCATTCTACACGCTGCCCTGGGAGAGGCCCCTCTCTACACGCATGCCCTGGGCGAGCCCCCTCTCTACACGCTGCCTGGGCGAAGCCCCTCTCTACACCCGCTCTGGGCGAGCCCTCTCTACACAATGACCTTGGGCGAGCCCCTCTCTACACCCTGCCCTGGGCGAATCCGTGAAGGCTTCTTCTCACTAGAGCAGTTTCTATCCGTTTCATACTGCTGCATTGTATTTCGTCCGGAAACAGACCGCATTTTGATTTAAAAATACAGCAAAAACGGCGCACTATAGCAGGGACGAAAACGGATTTAAATAAATGGTCTGTCAGTTTTGTCGGTTTTGTCCAGTTCTAGTGTTAACAGAGCCCAATTCTCTGTAAATCTCATTTACAAGGGGGTGAAAGCTATATTACAAGGGGGCTGAAAATCCCTATTTACAAGGGGGTGAAATCTCTATTTACAAGGGGGGTGGAAAAATATTCATTTAACCAAGGGGGTTGTGGGGGTTTGAACATCTCTATTACAAGGGGGTGAAATCTCACTTACAAGGGGGGTTGAAATCTATATTTACAAGGGGGCTGAAATCTCTAATTACAAGGGGGTGAAATCTCTATTTACAAGGGGGCTGAAATCTCTATTACGGGGGTTGAAATCTCTATTACAAGGGCGGTTGAAATCTCTATTGTACACGGGGGGCTGAAATCTCTATTTACAAGGGGGCTGAAATCTCTATTTACAAGGGGGTGTGCCATCTCTATTTACAAGGGGGCTGACATTCTTATTTAACCAAGGGGGTTGAATCTCTATTTGACAAGGGGGTTGAAATCTATAATTAACAGGGGGGCTGAAATCTCTAGTAACAAGGGGGTGGGGTTGAAATCTCATTTACAAGGGGGCTGAAATCTCTATTTGACAAGGGGTTGAATCTCTATTAACAAGGGGTTGAAATCTTCTATTACAAGGGGGCTGAAATTCTCTATTACAAGGGGGCTTGAAATCTTCTAGTGTACAAGGGGTTGAAATTTATTTCAAAGGGGGTGTGAAATCTCTATTAAACAAGGGTCGTTGTTGAATCTCTATTTACAAGGGGGCTGAAATCTCTATTTAAAAGGGGGTTGAAATCTCTATTTACAAGGGGGTTTGAAAATCTCTATTAACAAGGGGGTTGAAATCTCTAGTTAACAAGGGGGCGGCAAGGGAAAATCTCTATTAAAAGGGGGTTGAAATCCTCTATTTACAAGGGGTTGAATCTCTAGAACACAAGGGGGTTGAAAATCTAGTATTACAAGGGGTTGAAATCTCTATTAACAAGGGGGTGAAATCTCTATAACAAGGGGGTTTGGAAATTAAGATGTACAAGGGGGTTGAAATCTCTATTAACAAGGGGGGGAGGGTTGAAATCTCTATTTGACAAGGGGGCTTGACAAATCTCTTTTACAAGGGGGCTGAAATCTCTATTTACAAGGGGGTTGAAAATCTCTATTACAAGGGGGTTGAATCTCTATTTACAAGGGGGGCTGAATCTGTCATTTACAAGGGGGCTGAAATCTCTATTACACAAGGGGGTTTTGAAATCGCTATTTACAAGGGGGCTGAAATCGCTATTTACAAGGGGGCTGAAATCTCAGTTACAAGGGGTTGAAAATCTCTATTCCAAGGGGTGTGGAAAATATCTATTTACCAGGGGGAGAAATCTGTATTACCAGGGGGCTGAAATCTATATAACAAGGGGGTTGAACTCATCTATTTACAAGGGGGTTGAAATCTCTATTAACAAGGGTGTTGAAATCTGGATTACAAGGGAGGTTTTGAAATCTCTATACAAGGGGGGTGAAATCTATATTAAACAAGGGGGGTTGAACTCTCTATTACAAGGGGGCTGAAATCTCTTAGTAACAAGGGGGTTGAAAGCTCTATTTACAAGGGGTGAAATCTCTATTAACAAGGGGGTTGAATGAAATTCTCTATGACAAGTGCGGATTGAAATCTCTATTACAAGGGGGTTGAAATCTCTATTTACAAGGGGGTTGAAATCTCTAGTTACAAGGGGCGGTGAAATCTCTATTTACAAGGGGGTTGAAATATCTCTATTTACAAGGGGGTTGAAATCTTATTTACAAGGGGGTTGAAATCTATATATACAAGGGGGTTGAAATCTTCTATTTACAAGTGGGTTGCAATCTCTATTTACAAGGGGGTTGAAATCCTATATTACAAGGGGTGTTGAAATAGCCTATTTACCAAGGGGGTTGAAATTCTCTATTTACAAGGGGGTGAAATAGAATTTAGTTTAGCAGCTCAAGGGTCTTGGGTGATGTGCGTTATGAATGACGGTGGATATTCTATCGTTGGGATTGTATATAATAATGCTCTAGGCAGGGCTGTTACGGAGGTCTGTGTATAACAGCTGGGTGATATTGTATTTAGCCATATTGTTGGCAAAACAATCAAAGAAGAAAATGTTGTTAAAACTTTTTTAAAGGGGAAACTGGTAAAACATCATTTAAAAGTTTCTAGAAAAGTAAAATAATTTGAATTCACGGAGGTAATAGGAAAATTCTAAATCATAGTCATTAAAAAGGGGGATTTCATGATCAGTCATTGAACTAACATTGTTACGTGGTTTAAGCTGATAATATCCATATGCAGTTTCTTACTGTCTATCGGGGGGGGCAACAATGCTGTAACCTGTACCTCCTTATAAGCAGAACATAAACATCTTCCTGGCTCTATTGATAAGAGATGGGTTTGTGGCTGCCACATCCTTTTGATGAACGACAATCTTACACTGTAAAAATCAGCATTGGAAAATTAAAAATACCTGGGCAAGGAAGGTAGAAATTAATTATTTACCTCCCACTATCAATTTTTTCAGGAGCACCCAGTACATATAGTTTCTCTTGCCAGCTTTAGTGTCCTGCCTGGGCTTTCTTGTGTTAAAGAAGATAGAGCTGAAGCACTGAGGAAGGAGGTGGCAAAAAAAGCAGTTTTCTCATGGTTTGAGCTCCTCACTGAAGTGATATTGGGAAGCAGGAAGTACCGTTCTACCCTCCATGCCCCAGCTACTTTTCATTTTAGCTGGGTTTTTTATACCAACACTTAGTTTCTGTTTAAGAGATCACAAGGCAGGTCTCCCTGTAGTGAGTAGACATTCTCTGCAAAACTAATGGATAGTGCAGTATTGTTTTTTCTGTAAAACACAACCAAAAATTAGAAACTGCAGAATTAAAAGTTACATTTACCCCCAAAACTACCAAAAAAAGGTGTGTTTTAAATGAGGTTGGGAGTTTGTCATAAGCCTGACTAATAAAAAAAAACAACAAATGTCTATTCTAAATTAAAGGGAACTCCAAAAGGAATGTATGGCCTGAAAGATAGTAACATCCCCTACATGTTTTAAGTGGCCTGGAAACGTCCCGATTCTTAACAGCTGTCCACTGTCTCTGGGGGGAATTTACCTGTACTTATATTTTTTGTTTTAAAATGTAGGTTCTCCTAAAACACATAAAGGTAACATTAATCTTCAAAGCAGGGAGACTTGTCAAAATTGTGGCCCCTCCTTGATGTACAACTACCAGCATTCCATGCTTGCATTATACTATAAGGCATGATACACACTGACTGGTTAATTCAATGACAATTGACCAATGGATATTAAAAAAAGTCAGGCGGTCATAAAGCGATTTTCATTGCCAGCATGCCTGACTGTTCGGTATTGGGAGAATAAGCATCCCATATGATGGTCTGTGATGTCAGTTGTTTGTAACAGACGGACAGGTCAGTCGAGTGTTCGGGTTGTCTTTCAAATAATAACTAAGCTTTTGTTAAGATAGCCAGAAAGACATGTTGGGGGTCACAAATCAATATTCTAGCAGGTTCGATCTCCGCGCTCATCGCTGACCACACCATTAGCAGACGTACCTCAATGTTCTGAAGCTGCCATTTCATTTTGTTAATAACTTTATTCAAAAAGTAAAAAAGCCCGAATATTGGAAGGTGGATAGATTACTTAGAAGATCAAATGCCCAAAAATCTATCAATGTATTGACCAGTATTAGTGATCAAAACCGCTGATCTATAAGGAAATTATCTTTTGGGGATTGAATGTAATTTTCTCAATGTTCTGTATATTATTCATTGTGATGAGGATGAAAATTAAATAAATGGGAAGTTAAAAAGCTAAAAAACACATTTTTTATCAGTTATTTTAGAATGGACAAAATCCATAACGGCAAAAAAGTAAAAACGACACGTCCATCTTCACAGTGTTCAACAGTGTCAGACACAACATCCAACAAACAGCAACCAACTACAGGTTTACCAACGGTCAGTCTACAACAGTGTCAGGCACAATGCCCCAACACCACAGCAAAAACTACAGGTCCAACGTCAGCTCTACAAAGTGTCCGACACAACGCCCACACTCCCAAGCAAAACAACTTACAGGTCCAACGTCCAGCTATACAAAAGTGTCAGACAAAACGGTCCACCACCACAGCAACCACTACAGGTCCAACGCCCAGCTCTACAAACAGGTCAGACACAACGCCCACCACCACAGCAACAAATTACAGGTGCCAAACGTCCACTCTAAAACAGTGTCAGACTCAACGACCACCACCACAACAACTTACAGGTCAACATCCAGCTCTACACCAGTGTCAAAACACACGACCCCCACCCACCACAACCAACACAGGTCCAAGTCAGCTCTCAAACATGTCAGACACAACGCCACCCACCACAAAAACAACTACTACAGGTCCAACGGCCAGCCTCTACAACGTGTCCACCACAACGCCCACCACCACAACAACAATACAGGTCCAACGCCCAGCTCCTACAAACAGTGTCCCGACACCAACGCCCACACCACAACAACAACGATAGGTCCAACGTTCCAGCTCTAACTCTACAACAGTGTCCGGACACAACGACCACACAAAGCAACCAACTACAGGCCAATGCCAGCTCTACAACAGTGTGTCTGACACAAGCCCACCACCCAACAAAAAACTAGGTCCAACGTTCCAGCTCTACAAACAAACAGTGTCCGACACCAACGGCCCACCATCTTAACAAAAACTACAGGTCCAACGTCCCAGCTCTAAAACAGTAGTTGTCCGGACACAAACGCCCACCCACAACAGCAACAACCTACAGGGTCCCAACGTCAGTTCTACAAAGTGTCAGACACAACGCCCACAACACAACAACTACAGGTCCAACGTACCGCTTACAAACAGTGTCCGACACAACGCCCACCACCACATACCAAATACAGGTCCAACGTCCAGCTCACACAGTGTGACACCACGCCCACCACAACCAGACAACAACTACAGGTCCAACGTCCAGCTCTACAAAACCAGTGTCAGACCACAACGCCCACCAACCCCCAACAAAACAACTACAGGTCCAAGTCCCGCTCTAGATAGAACCGTGTAGACCACACGCCCAACACACACAATCAACAAAACTCACAGGCTCCAACGTCCAGCTCTACAACGTGTCAGGACACAACGCCCACCACACAACAAACAAAACAGGTCCAACGTCCAGCTTACAAACAGTGCGACACACGCCCACAACCCAACAACAACTACAGGTCCAACGTCAGCTCTACACAGTGTTCCAACACAACGCCCACCACCACACAACAACTACAGGTACCAACGTCCAGCGATCTACAACAGGTCCGACCAACGCCACCACAACAAAAACTTGACAGGTCCAACGTCCAGCTTACAACAGTGTCCGACACAACGCCCCACCACAACAGCAAACAACTTACAGGTCCAACGTCCAGTTCTACAACAGTTGTCAGACACTACCACACACCACACACAAATACAGGCCAACGTACAGCTCTACAAAACAGTGCTCCGACACAACGCCACCACCACAATAACAAACTACAGGTCCAACGGCCAGCTTACAACAGTGTCCGACACAAACGGGCCCACCACAACAGCAAAACAACTACAGGCAATCCAGCTCTACAAACAGTGTCAGACACAACGCCCACCACCCACAACAACAACTACAGGTCCAACGTCCAGCTCTAGAACAGTGTCAGCACAACGCCCAACCACCACCAACAACAACTACAGGATCAACGTCCAGCTCTACAACAGTGTCAGGACACAAAGCCCACCACTCCAAACAACACTACAGGGTCCAACGTTCCAGCTCTACAACATGTCCGGACACAAAAGAACACCACAAAACAACAAACTAAGGTCAAACGTCAGCTCTACAACAGTGTCCAACACAACGCCCACCACCACAAACACTACAGGTTCCAACGTCCAGCTCGTAAACAGTGTCCGACACAACGGCAACCACAAACAAGCAACAAGTCTACAGGTCCCAACGTCCAGCTCTACAAAAACAGTGTACGACACAAACGCCCACCACCCCAACAACAACTACAGTCCAAGTCCAGCTCTTACAAACAGGTTCCAAACACAAAGCCCACCACCACAAAAAACCTACAGGTCCAACGTCAAGCTCCTTTCAACAGTGTCCGACCACCAACGCCCACCACAACAGAAACAAACTTTACAGGTCCAACGTCCAGCTCTACAACGTTGCAGACCACAACGCCCACCACCACAGCAAACAAATACAGGTCCAACATCCAGCTCTACATACAACAGTGTCAAACACAACCCGCCCACCACACAACAACTAACAGGTCCACGTCCAGCTCTACAACAGGGTGTTCAGCCACAACAACCACACCACACAACAATACAGGTCCAATGTCCAGCTCTACAAAACAGTGTCCGACACAACTTCCCACCACAACAGCAACAATACAGGTCTAACGTCCAGCTCTACAACCCAGTGTCAGACACAACGCCCACCCCACCACAACCAAAACAACACAGGCCAACGTCCAGCTCTAAACAGTGTTTCGAAACAAGGACCACCACAAACCAGGCCCAACAACCTAAAGGTCTCCAATGCAAGCTCTACAACCAGTTGCAGACACCAACGCCTACCAACCACAAACAAAACACAGGTCCAACGTCCAGCTCACAACAGTTGTCAGACACAACGCCCACAACAACAACTATAAGGTCAAAGTCCAGCTCTACAACAGTGTACGACCACAACGCCTCAACACCACTAACAAACAAATACAGGGGTTCCAACGTCCAGCTATACAACAGTGTTCCGACACAACGCCCACCACCACAAACATAACTACAGGTCCAACGTCCAGCTCTACAAAGCGGCCGACACAACGCCCACCACCACAACAACAAACTAACAGGTCCAATGTCCAGCATACAAACAGTTGACCTGACACAGCGCCCACCACCACAACAACAAATACAGGTCCAACGTCCAGCTCTAACAACAGTGTCCGACACAAAACCACCACAATAGTCACAACTACAGGTCCAACGTCCAGCTCTACAACAGTGTCAGAACAACGCCCACCACCACAACAACAAAACTTACTCAGGTCCAACATCCAGCCTACATAACAGTGTCAGGACAAAACAACGCCACCACCACAACAACATAATAAACAGGTCCAAACGTCCAGTCTTACAAACGTGTCAGACACACAATGACCACCACACAATACAGGTCAACATCTAGCTCTACAAAGGGTCAGACACAAACGCCCACACCACAGCAAAATCTACAGGTCCAAAGTCCAGCTTACAACAGGTCAGACACAACGCCCACAACCACAAACAACAACTAAGGTCCAATGTCCAGCTTACAATAGTGCAGACACACGCCCACCACAACAGCAACAACTACGGTCCAACGTCCCAGCTCTACAACAGAGTCAGACACAATGCCCACCACCACAACAACAACTACAGGTCCAATGTCCAGCTTTACAACAGTGTCAGACACAACGCCAACCACCAAACAAAAACTACAATGTCCAACGTCCAGCTCTACACCAGTGTCCGAAAAAACGCGCCCCACCACAACAGCAACAAACTACAGGTCCAACGTCCAGCGCTACAACCAGTGTCAGACCAAACGCCCCACCACACAACACAACAAATACAGTCAACGTCAGCTCTACGAACAGTGTCAGACACAACGCCCACCTACCACAACAACAACTACCAGGTCAAACGCCAGTTTAAATGTGCTAGACACAACGCCCACCACCACACAACGACAGGTTCAACGTCTAGCTCTACACAGTTGGCCGGACACAACGCCACACACCACAACCAACAACTCCAGGTCCAACGTCCCAGCTCTACAACAGTTGTTCCCCCTGACACAACGCCCACCCCATACGGCAGCAACAAACTACAGCTCCAAGTCCAGCTCTACAACAGTGTCAAGACACAACGCACCCACCCACCCACAACAAAAAAACTACAGGTTCCAACATCAGGCTCTACATAAACAGTGTCAGGACACAAACACCCACCCACCACAGCAAAACTTCAGGTCCAACGTCCCAGATTCTACAACAGGTGTCAGAACAACGGGCCCACCCACAACAACAAACAACTACAGGTCCAAAGTCCAGCTCTACAACAGTGTCAGACAAAAGCCCACCCACCACAACACCAACTAAACAGTTCCTCCAACGTCCAGCTCTACAAACAGGTCCGACACAACGCCCCCCACCCACAACAAACAATACAGGTCCAACGTCCAGCTCTACAAACTGTGGAGACAAAACGACCACCAACACACAAATACAGGTTCAACGTCTAGCTCTACAACAGTGTCAGAACACCGCCCACCACCACAAACAACAACTACAGGTTCCAACGTCCGCTCTACCAACAGTGTCCGACACAAACGGCCCACCACCACAACAACCAACTTAGGTCCAACGTCAAGCTCTACAACAGTGTCAGACAAACCAACGCCCACCACAAACAACAACAACTACAGGTCAAATGTCCCAGCTCTACAAACAGTGTCCGACACAAACGCCCACCACCACATCACTAATTACAGGTTCCAATGTCCAGCTCCTACAAACAATGTGACACAAACACCACCACACAACAATAACTACAGGTCCCAACGTCCAGCTCTACAACTGTGGCAGACACAACGCCACCAACCACAATTACAGGTTCAAGTCTAGTCTAAAACAGTGTCCGACAAAACGCCCACCACCACAACAACAACGCCAGGTCCAACGTCCAGCTCTACAACAGTGTCTGACACAACGCCACCACAACAGCCACAACTACAGTCCAACGTCCAGCTCCTACAACAGTGGTCAGACACAACGCCCCCACCACCACAACAACAACCTACAGGGTCCAAACAATCCAGCTCTACAACAGTGTAAGGCAACAACACCCACAACCACACAAACAACTACAGGCAAAGTTCAGCTCTACAACATGTAAGACACAAAGCCACCACCACAAACAACAACTACGGGTTCACGTCCAGCTATACAACCAGTGTCGACACACGCACCAACACAAACAAAAACTACAGGTCAACGTACCAGCTCTACAACAGTGTCCGAAACAACGGCCCCCCACAACATACAACAACTACAGCGCCAACGTCCAGCTCTACAACAGTGTCAGACACAACGCCCACCACCACAACAACAAACTACAGGTCAAACGTCCAGCTCTAACAAAACAGTGTTCCGACACAACGCCCACCACCACAACAACAACTTAGGTCCACATACCAGCTCTAAACAACAGGTCAGACACACGGCCCCACCACAAAAAACAACAACTACAGTCAATGTCCAGCTCTACAACAGTGTTCCGACACAAAGCCCACAACAAATCAAGAATTACAGGTCCAATGTCCAGCTCTACAACAATGTCAGACACAACGGCCCACCACAACACCACTACAGGTCCAACAACACCATCATGTAACAACTACAACAGCAGGGAGATTATTTTCTTAAGAAACAATCTTTATTAGGAACACCAGGGAATCTGTTGTATGTTGTTTAGAATATGTAGGGTACAAAGTTCCTTACTTTCACCTGTGTTTAGTCTACAGTAGGGAATATAGCAGGTAAGTTTAATGTGAAATTTTTACCACCAAAACCAAAATTCTGATTGTGAAACGGTCCTTTTTTTTTATGGGGTGACTGAAATCCACATTGAAACGGTAGTTTTTGCCTGGAACCAGTGCAGGAAGGATACTTACCATACTGTTAACACCCTAGTCTAGTATCACAATGATACTTGCCATATAATATATGTAACTGTTATACAGACATTATGGGTAGGGTATTAAAGGTGGAATAGATGGAGTATGTCTTTATACAAACCTCCAATACTAGTGTTCTATTAACTGTTAGTACGACAGTAAGGTAGGTATAAAGGTTGGATAGATGGACGGTGTCTTTAAACTTTGTTTCCCCAATACAGTTGACGATGTAAATGTTACAGAAAACATTATTGGGGTTTAGGGTATAAAGGTTGGACTAGATGGAGTGATGTCTTAATACAAACCCCAATACTATGTTACTATGAAACTGTTAATGGAAAACATTTATGGTAGGGCTATTTAAAGGTTGGGACTAGATGACGTTAGGTCTTTTTATACAACTCCAATACTATGGTTACTATGTAACTGTTATACAGACAATTATAGGTAGGGTATAAAGGTTGGAACTAGATAGACGTATGTCTTATACAACTCCTCCAATACTATGTTATATGTAACTGTTCTCCAGAAGAATTATGGGTAGGGTATAAAGGTTGCGACTAGAGGATGATATGGTCTTTATACAACTCCAATATATGTAATGTAATGTTAGACAGACAGTATGATGGGTATTAGGTAAGGTGTGGACTAGTGGAACGTAGTCTTATACAACTCCAATACTGTTACTATGTAACTGTTACAGGACACTTAGTGGTCAGGGTTATAAAAGGTTGGACTAGATGGCGATTATGTCTTTATAACCTCCAATACTATGTATACATGTAAACTGTTATACAGCATTATGGGTAGGGTATAAAGGGTGGATCTAGAGTGATCGTATGTGATTATACAACCTCAATTACTATGTTACTATGGAACTGTTAACAGACATTATGGGTAAGGTTATAAAGGTTGGACTAGCTAGACGTATTGCTTTTATACCAACACTCCATACTATGTTACTATGTAACTGTTATACAGACATTATGGGTTAGGGTATAAAGGTTGGCTAGATAGACGTATGTCTTCTACAAACCTCAATAAATGTAACTGTTATAGAGACATTATGGGTAGGGTATAAAGGTGGACTAGATTGGACGTATGTCTTTATACAACCTCCAATACTATGTTACTATGTACAACTGTTATACAGACATTCTGGGTAGGTATACAGTTGGACTAGATAGAAGGATGTCTTTATAAACCTCCAATACTATGTAACTATTATAAGACATTATGGGTAGGGTATTAAGGGTGGACTATAGATGACGTATTGTCTTTATACAACCTCCAATACTATGTTTTACCTATGTGATGTGTATAAAGACATTATGGGTGGGTATAAAGTTGGACTAGAATAGACGTTATGTCTTAACAAACCTCCAATACTATGTTACTATGTAACTTGTTATACGACATTATGGTTGGGTATAAAGGTTGGACTAGATGGACGTATGTCTTTATATAACCTCCTAATACTATGTACTATTGTAACTGTTATAACAGAACATTATGGGTAGGGTATAAAGGTTGGCTAGATGGATGTATGGTTTATACAATCTCCAATACTATGTTTTACTATGTAAACTGTTATCAGACATTAGGGGTAGGGGTAAAGGTTGGACTAGATGGACGTTTATGGCTTATTACACCTTCCAATACTGATGTACTATGTAACTGTTATACGACATTATGGGTACCGGGGTATAAAGGTTTGGATAGATGGGATGTATGTCTTTATACAAACCTCCAATAAAGGTTACTATGTAAACTGTATACAGAATTATGGGTGGGTATAAAGGTGGTCTAGATGGAGGATGTCTTATACAACCTCCAATACTATGTACTATGTAACGTTATACAGACCTTATGGCGAGGGTATAAAGGTTGGACTAGATGTACGTATGTCTTTATACAAACTTCCAATGACTAGTGACTATGTAACTGGTATACAGACATTGTGGGTGAGGGTATAAAGGTGGACTAGAGGATGGATTGTCTTTATACAAACCTCCCATACGATGTTCACTATGTAACGTTAGACAGACATTATGGGTAAGGTATAAAGGGTGGGTGGACTAGATGGCATGTATGCTCTTATACAACTCCCAATACTATGTTACTATGTAAAATGTTAGCAGACATTATGGGTAGGGTATAAAGGTTGGGTGGAGGAATGATGGAAGTATGATCTTGATAAAACCTCCAATACTTAGTTACTATGTAACATGTTATACAAACATTATGGGCTAGGGTTTATAAGTTGGACAAGATGGACGATATGTCTTTATTTTGTTACAACCTCCAATACTATGTTACTATGAATGTTATACAGGACTTCATGGGTTAGGGTTATAAAGTGGGATAGATGACGTATGTCTTATACAACCTTTCCAATACTATGTTACTAGTATAACTGTTTTAACAACATTTATGGGGGGTATAAAGGGTGGATAGATGGACGTATAGGTCTTTATACAACTTCCAATACTATTACGTATGTAAACTGGTGTTACAGACATTATGGGTAGGGATAAAGGTTGGACTAGAGGAGTGTCTTAATCAAACATCCCAATACTATGTTTACATGTAACTGTTATACAACATTATGGGTAGGGTAAACGGTTGGACTAGATGGACGTAATGTCTTTATACAACCTCCAACTACTAGTACTATGTACCGGTTATACAGACATATGGGTAGGGTATAAAGGTTGGACTAATGGAAGTTATGTTTTATAACAACCTCCAAGACTATGTTACTTTTGTATGATAACTGTTATACAGCATTAGGGTAGGGTATAAAGGTGGGACTAGAGGACAGTTATGTTTATACACCTCCAATACTATGGTACTATGTTAACTGTATAACAGCCATTATGGTAGGTATATAAAGGTTGGACTAGAGGAAGTAGTCTTTATACAACACCCAAATACTATGTTACTATGTAACTGTTATACAGACATTATGGGTAGGGATAAAGGTGGAATAGATGGACGTAGTCTTATCACAACTCACTCCATACTATGTTACTATGTAACTGTTATTACAGATCATTATGGGTAGGGTATAAAGTTGGACTAATGGCAAGTATGTCTGTTATACACCTCCAATACTTGTTATTTGGAATGTTGTATACAAACATTTAGGGTAGGGTAATAAAGGTTGGACTAGATGGAGCGTTATGTCTGTATACAACCTCAATTTAATATGTTACTATGTAAACGTATACAAGAATTATGGTAGGAATAATAGTGTGGACTTAGATGGGAAGTATGTCTTTTATACAACACATCAATACATATGTTACTATGTAACTTTATACAGAATTATGTAGACATGGGTATAGGGTATAAAGGTTGGACTAGATGGACGTTATGTCTTTTATACACCTCTCCAATACTATGTTACTATGTAAATGTTATACAGACATTATGGGTAGGGTTATAAGGTTGGACTAGATGGACGATGTCTTTATACACTCCAATACTCTGTTACTGTAACTGTTTAACAGAATTATGGGTAGGGTATAAAGGTGGACTAAGATTAGACGTACTCTTTTAACAACCTCATATATATGTTACTATGTAACTGTTACAAGACATTATGGGTTAGGGTATTAAAGGTGTGGATAGAGTGGAAAGATTGGTAGTCTTTATACATCATCCAATACTATGTTACTTGTAAACTGTTTGATAACAGAATTAGGGTAGGGTATAAAGGTTAGGACTAGATGGACGTATGGTTTATACAAACTCAATTACTAGTTACTATGTAACTGTTATACAGGACAGACTTTTGGGTAGGGTTAAAGGTTGGACTTAGATGGACGTATGTCTTGATATAACCTTCCAATACTATGTTACATGTAAAGTAGTTTCCTGTCCCAACCCCCAGAAGCAAAGTTTGGAACTTCCCACCAAAACCTTAAGTTTAGTAACAGCCCTGCTAACCTCCACCACCATGCACTAACCCCAGCTCATGTTCCAATTGTGAAACAAATCTGACTTACTATTATTGGGTTCATTGTTTTGGTTCTTTGAAATTTTAACATCAACAAAACAATAGATATCCTTACCTGGAAAAGGCATCCAGTCATTATGGGTTGAGTAAAAATGTTGAATGAGATGTGATGGATGTCTTTATTAAAGACACACTTCTATCTAGTCCTACCGTTTAACTACCCTACCCATAATGTCTGGTTAACAGTTACAAGTAACATAGTATTGAGGGGTTAAAAAGACATACGTCCATCTAGTCCAACCTTTATACCCTACCCATATGTCTGTATAACAGTTACATAGTAACATAGTATTGGAGTTTATAAAGACATACGTCCATCTAGTCCAACCTTTATACCCTACCCATAATGTTCTGTATACAGTTTACATGGTAAAACATAGTATTGGAGGTTGTATAAAGACATACGTACATCTAGTCCAACCTTTATACCCTACCCATAATGTCTGTATAACAGTTACATAGTAATATAGTATTGGAGGTTGTATAAAATACCAATACTTTCCATCTTAGTCCACACCCTTTAATATCCTAACCCATAATGTCCTGTAGAACAGTTACATATGTACATAGTATTGAGGTTGTATAAGAAGATACGTCACTACCAACCTTTATACCCTACCCATAATGTCTGTATAACAGTTACAAGTAACATAGTATTGGAGTTGTATAAAGACATAACGTCCATCTAGTCCACCTTTATACCCTACCCATAATGTCTGTATAACATTTACATAGTAACATAGTATTGGAGGTGTATAAAGACATAGACGTCCATCTAGTCCAACCTTTATACCCTACCCATAATGTCTGTATAACATTACATAGTAACATATATTGGAGTGTTAAAGACATACTCCATCTAGTCCAACCACTTTATACCTACCCATAATGTCTGTATAACAGTTACATAGTAACATAGTTATTGGAGGTTGTATAAGACATAATACGTCCATCTAGTCCAACCTTTATACCTACCCCATAATGTCTGTATAATTACATAGTAACATAGTATTGGAGGTTGTATAAAGACATACTTCCATCTGTCAACCTTTATACCCTACCCATAATGTCTGTTAACAGTTTACATAGTAACATAGTATTGGAGGTTTATAAAGACTTATCTCCATCTATCCAACCTTTATACCCTACCCATAATGTCTGTATAACAGTTACATAGTAACATAGTATTGGAGGTTGTATAAAGACATACTTCCATCTAGTCCAACCTTTATATACCCTACCCATAATGTCTGTCTAACATTTACATAGTACATAGTATTGGAGGTTGTATAAAGACATAACTTCCATCTAGTCCCACTTTATACCCTACCCATAATGTTCTGTATAACAGTTACATAGTAACATAGTATTGGAAGTTGTATAAACACTACGTCCATCTAGTCCAACCTTTATACCTACCCATAATGTCTGTATAACAGTTACATAGTAACTAGTATTGGAGTTGTATAAAGACATTACGTCCTCTAGTCCACCTTTATACCCTACCCATAATGTTGTATAACAGTTACATGTAACATAGTATTGGGAGTTGTATTAAGACATACGTCCTCTAGTCCAACCTTTATACCCTACCCAATGTCTGTATAACAGTTACCATAGTAACATAGTATTGGAGTTGTATAAAGACTACATCCATCTAGTCCCAACCTTTATACCCACCCATAATGTCTGTCATAACAGTTTCATAGTAACATAGTTATTGGAGTTTGTATAAGACATACGTCCATCTAGTCCAACCTTTATACCCTAAACCCATAATGTCTGTATACATTACATAGTAACATAGTATTGGAGAGTTGTCTACAAAAAATAAAGACATACGTCCATCTTCCAACCTTATAACCCTACCCATAATGTCTGTATAACATTTACAATAGTAATAGTATTGGAGGTTGTATCAAGACTACTCCATCATTCCACCAACCTTTATTACCCTACCCATAATGTCTGTATACAGTTACATAGTAACATAGTATTGGGAGTTGTATAAAGACATACTGTCCATCTAGTCCAACCTTTATCCCTACCCATAATGTCTGTATAACAGTTACATAGTGAACATCGTATTGGAGGTTGTATAAAGACAATCCATCCTCTAGTCCAACCTTTATACCCTACCCAAATGTCTGTATACAGTTTACATAGTCACCTAGTCATTGGAAGTTTGTATAACAGACATACACCATCTAGTCCAAACCTTTATACCCTACCCATAATGTCTGTATACGTTACATAGTACATAGTATTGGAGGTTGTATAAGACATCCTCCATCTAGACCAACCTTTATACCCACCCATAATGTCTGTATAACAGTACATAGTAACATATATTGGAGGTTTGTATAAAGACATACTCCCATCTAGTCCAAACCTTTATACCCTACCCATAATGTCGTATAACAGTTACATAGTACATCAGTATTGGAGGTTGTATAAGCATAAACGTCCATCTAGTCCAACCTTTACCCCTACCCCTAATGTCTGGATAACAGTTTACATAGTACATAGTTTGGAGATTGTATAAACCATACATCCATCTAGTCCAACCTTTATACCCTACCCATAATGTTCTGTATAACAGTTACATAGTACATAGTATTAGGAGGTTATATAAAGACATACGTCCATCTAGTCCAACTTTATACCCATACCACTAATGTCCCGTATAACAATTCATAGTAAACATAGTATTGGAGGTTGTTAACGACATACGTCTATCTAGTGCCAACTTATACCCGACCCATAAGTCTGTATAACATCACATAGGTAAAACATAGTAATTGATGTTGTTAAAGACAATAGTCCATCTATGTCCACCTTATATACCCTACCCATAATGTCTGTATATAGTTACATACGTATTGGAGTGTTTATACAGACATACCATCTATCTAGTCCAACTTTTATACCCTACCCATAATGTCTGTATAACAGTTGTACATAGTAACATAGTATTGGAGGTTGTCTAAAGACATACGTCCAATCTAGTCCCAACCTTTATACCCTACCCATAATGTCCTATTTATACAGTTACATTTATTGAGGTTTGTAGAAGACATACGTCTATCTAGCCAACCTTTATACCCTAACCCATAATGTCTGTATAACAGTTACATAGTAACATAGTATGGAGTGTTGGTATAAAAGCAATACGTCTAGCTAGTCCAACCTTTATAACCTTACCCATAATGTCTGTTAACAGTTCCATAGTAACATAGTAATTGAGGTTGTATAATCACATACGATCACTCTAGATCCACCCTTTATACCCTACCCATAATGCTGTATAACAGTTTACATAGTAAACTAGTATTGGAGGTTGATAAAGACATACATCCCTCTAGTCCAACCTTTTATACCCTGCCATAAGGTCCTGGTAACCAGTTACATAGTACATAGTATTGGAGGTTGTATAAAGACATACGTCCTACTAGTCCAACCTTTTTACCCTAATACCCATAATGTCTGTCTAACATTACATATTACATAGTATTGGAGTTTGTATAAAACAATCCATCCTCTAGTCGCAACCTTTATACCCTACCCAGAATTCTGTCCTAACAGTTACATATAACATAGTATTGGAGGATGAATAAAGACATCGTCCATCTAGTCCAACCTTTATACCCTACCTATAATTTCTGTATAACAGTTTACATAGTAACTAGTATTGGAGGGTGTATAAAAAGACTACGTCTAGCTATCCAACCTTTAGAATAGCCCTACCCATAAATGTCTTGTCCTAACAGTTTAACATAGTAACATAGTATTGGGAGTTTGGTATCAAGACATCCATCCATCTAGTCCAACCTTTATACCCTAACCATAATGTCTTTCTAACAGTTACATCGTAACCTGTATTTGGCGGATGAACAAAAAAATTTTAAAGAACATCCGTCCATCTAGTCCCAACCTTTATACCCGACCTATAATGTCGTATACAGTTACATAGTAACATAGTATTGGAGGTTTGTATAAAGACATACATCCATCTAGTCCAACCTTTATACCCTACCCATAATGTCTGTCTAACAGTTACATAGTATAATGCAAGTATATTGTGATACTAGACTAGGGATGTACAGTATGGTAGTATCTTCCTGCATCTGGTCTCAGGTCAAAACTACCAGTTTCAATGTGATTTCACCCCATAAAAAAAAAGGACAGTTTCAATGCAGAATTTTGGTTTTGGTGGTAAAAATTTCACATTAAAACTTACCTCTATATATCCCTACTGTAGACTAAACACAGGTGAAAGTAGGAATTCTGTAACCTACATATTCTAAACAACATACACAGATTCTGGTGTTTCCTAATAAAGATTGTTCTTAAGAAAATAAATCTCACCTGCTGTTGTAGTTGTTGAAATGATGGTGGTTGTTGGACCTGTAGTTGTGGTGGTGGTGGGCGTTGTGTCTGACATTGTTGTAGAGCTGGACATTGGACCTGTAATTATTGATGTGGTGGTGGGCGTTGTGTCGGACACTGTTGTAGAGCTGGACATTGGACCTGTAGTTGTTGTTGTTGTGGTGGGCGTTGTGTCTGACACTGTTGTAGAGCTGGATGTTGGACCTGAAGTTGTTGTTGTGGTGGTGGGCGTTGTGTCGGACACTGTTGTAGAGCTGGACGTTGGACCTGTAGTTGTTGTTGTGGTGGTGGGCGTTGTGTCTGACACTGTTGTAGAGCTGGACGTTGGACCTGTAGTTTGTTGTTGTGGTGGTGGCGTTGTGTTCGGACCTGTTGTAGAGCTGGACTTGGACCTGTATTTTGTTGTGGTGGTGGGCGTTGTGTCGGACACTGTTGTAGAGCTGGACTTGGTGACCTGTAGTTGGTTGTTGTGGTGGTGGTGCTGTTGTTGTCTGACACTGTTGTAGAGCTGAACGTTGGACCTAGTTGTTGCTTGTGGTGTGGGTGTTGTGCCTGACAACTGTTGTAGAGCTGATGTTGGACCTGTAAGTTTTTGTTGTGTGGTGGCGTTGTGTCTGACACGTTTGTAGAGCTGGACGTTGGACCTGTAGTTGTTGTGTTGGTGGTGGGCGTTGGTGTCAGACACTGTTGTAGAGCTGACGTTGGACCTGAGTTGTTGTTGTGGTGGTGTGGCGTTGTGTCGGACACTGTTGTAGAGTGCGGTTGAACCTGTAGTTGTTGGTGGTGGGTTGTGTCTGCCACAGTTTAAAGCTGGACGTTGGACCTGTAGTTAGTTGTTGTGTGTGGTGGGTGTTGTTTCGTCTGACTTGTTGTAGAGCTGACATTGGACTGTATTATTGATGTGTGTGGTGGGCGTTGTGTCGGACACTGTTGTAGACTGGACATTGGACCTGTAGTTGTTGTTGTTGTGGGTGGCGTTGTGTCTGACACTGTTGTAGAGCCTGACGTTTGGACCTTAAGTTGTTTGTTGTTGGTGGTGGGCGTTGTGTCGGACACTGTTGTAGAGCTGGACGTTGGACCTGTAGTTGTGTTGTGGGGGGGGTGTCCGACACTGTTGTGAGCTAGCTTGAACCTGTATTTTGGGGTGGGCGTGTGTCTGCCACAGTTGTGAAGAGCTGGACGTTGGACCTGTAGTTGTTTGTTGTGGTGGTGGGCTTGTGTCGGACACTTTGTTGTAGAGCTGGACGTTGGACCTGTATTTGTTGTGTGGTGGTGGGCTTTGTGTCTGACACTGTTGTAGAGCTGAGCCATTGGACCTGTAGTTGTTGTTGTTGTGGTGGGCGTTGTGTCTGATCACTGTTGTATATGCTGGACGTTGGACCTGAAGTTGTGTGCTGTGGTGGTGGGGTGTTGTGCCTGACACTGGTTGTAGAGCTGGATGTTGGACCGGTGTTGTTGTTGTTGTGTGGTGGGCGTTGGTGTCTGACACTGTTGTAGAGCTGACGTTGGACCTGTAGTTTTGTGTGGTTGGTGGGCGTTGTGTCCCCCCGGACACTGTTGTAGAGCTGGACGTTGACCTGGAGTTTGTTGTTTGTGGTGGTGGGCTTGTGTGTCTGGACACTTGATTGTAGAGCTAGGTATGAACCTGTATTTGGTGTGGTAGGCGTTGTGTTCTGCCACAAGTGTAGAGCTGGACGTTGGACCTTGTTGTTTGTTGTGGTGGTGGGCTGTTGTGTCTGACACGTTGTAGAGCTGGACGTTGGACCGTATTTGTTGTTGTTTGTGGTGGTGGGCGTTGTGTCTGACACTGTTGTGAGCTGGACGTTGGACCTGTAGTTGTTCTGTTTGTGGTGGGTCGTTGTGTCGGACACTGTTGTGAGCTGGACGTTGGACTGTAGTTGTTGTTGTGGTGGTGGCGTTGTGTCTGACACTGTTGTAGAGCTGGAGTTGGACCTGTAGTTTTTTTGTGGTGGGTGGGCTTTGTGTTTACTCTGTTTGTAGGCTGGACGTTGGACCCTGTAGTTGTTCTTGTGTGGTGGGCGTTGTGTCGACCTATGTTGAGCTGGACGTTGGACCTGTATTTGTTGTTGTGGTGGTGGCGTGTGTCTGACACTGTTTGTAGAGCTGGACGTTGGACCTGTAGTTTTGCTTTTGTGGGCGTTGTTCTGACACTGGTAAGCTTGATGTTGACCTGTAGTTGTGGTGGTGGGCATTGTGTCTGACACACCGTTGTAGAGCTGGACGTTGGACCTGTAGTTGTTGTTGTGGTGGTGGGCGTTGTGTGTCTGACACTGTTTGTAGAGCTGGATTTGGACCTGTAGTTTGTTGTTGTGGTGGTGGCGTTGTGTCTGACACCTGTTGTAGAGCTGGACGTTGACCGGTAGTTGTTTGCTATTGTGGTGGGGTGTTGTGTCGGACACTGTTGTAAGCTGACCGTTGGACCTGTTTGTTTTTGTGGGTGGCGCTGGTCACACTGTTTAAGCTGGACATTGTGACCTGTAGTTGTTGTTGTGGTGGTGGCGTTGTGTCGGACACTGTTGTAGAGCTGGACGTTTGGACCTGTAGTTATTGTTGGGTGGTGGCGTTGTGTCGGACACTGTTGTAGAGATGACTTGGACCTGTAGTTGTTGTTGTGGTGTTGGGCTTGTGTCGGACACTGTTGTAGAGCTGGACTTGGACCTGTAGTTGTTGTTGTGGGGCGTGTGTGTCTGACCTGTTGTAGAGCTGGACGTTGGACCTGTAGTTGTTGTGGTGGGAGGCGTTGTGTCTGACACTGTTGTTAGAGCTGACCTTGGACCTTTAGTGTTTGCTGTTGTGGTGGTCCTTGTGTCGGACACTGTGTGTAGAGCTGGACGTTGGACCTGTAGTTGTTGTTGTGGTGGTGGGCGTTGTGTTCCGACCTGTTGTAGAGCTGGACGTGACCTGTATTTTGTTGCTGTTGTGGTGGGAGGTGTGTCGACACTGTTTGTAGAGCTGGACATTGGACCTGTAGTTGTTGGTGGTGGTGGTGTGTGTCTGACCACTGTTTAGAGCTGGACGTTGCCTGTAGTTGTTGTGGTGGTGGGCGTTGTGTTGACACTGTTTAGAGCTGGATGTTGGACCTGTAGTTGTTGCTGTGGGTGGTGGGCGTTGTGTCTGACCTGTTGTAGAGCTGGGTCTTTGGACCTGTAGTTGTTGCTGTTGTGGTGGCGTTGTGTCGGACACTGTTGAAGAGCTGGACTTTGGACCTGTAGTGTTGTGGTGGGTGGGTGTGTTGGACCGTTGTAGAGCTGGACGTTGACCTGTAGTTGTTTGTTGTGGTGGTGGGCGTTGTGTCGACACTGTTGTAGAGCTGACGTTGGACCTTAGTTGTTGCTGTTGTGGTGGGCGTTGTGTCGGACACTGTTGAAGAGCTGGACGTTGGACCTGTAGTTGTTGTGGTGGGGTTGGTGGTTGTGTTGGACACTGTTGTAGAGCTGGACGTTGGACCTGTAGTTGTTGTTGTGGTGGTGGGCGTTGTGTCGGACACTGTTGTAGAGCTAGACGTTGGACCTGTAGTTGTGGTGGTGGGCGTTGTGTCTGACACTGTTGTAGAGCTGGACGTTGGACCTGTAGTTGTTGTTGTGGTGGTGGGCGTTGTGTCTGACACTGTTCTAGAGCTGGACGTTGGACCTGTAGTTGTTGTTGTGGGTGGTGGGCGTTGTGTCTGACACTGTTGTAGAGCTGGACGTGTGACCTTAGTTGTTGCTGTTGTGGTGGCGTTGTGTCTGGACACTGTGTATACTGGACGTTGGACCTGTAGTTGTTGTGGTGGTGGGCGTTGTGTCGGACACTGTTGTAGAGCTGGACGTTGGACCTGTAGTTGTTGTGGTGGTGGGCGTTGTGTCTGACACTGTTGTAGAACTGGACGTTGGACCTGTAGTTGTTGCTGTTGTGGTGGGCGTTGTGTCGGACACTGTTGTAGAGCTGGACGTTGGACCTGTAGTTTTTGTTGTGGTGGCGTTGTGTTGGACACTGTTGTAGAGCTGGACGTTGGACCTGTAGTTGTTTGTGTGTGGTGGTGGGCGTTGTGTTGGACACGTTGGTAGAGCTGGACGTTGGACCTGTAGTTGTTGTTGTGTGGGTGGGCGTTGTGTCGGTCACTGGTGTAAGCTGGACGTTGGACCTGTAGTTTGTTGTTTGTGGTGGTGGGCGTTGTGTCTGACCCTGTTGTAGACTGGACGTTGGACCTGTAGTTGTTGTTGTGGTGGTGGGCGTTGTGTCCCGACACTGTTCAGAGGCTGGACGTTGGACCTATTGTTTTTGTGTTGGTGGTCGTTGTGTCTGACACTGTGTAGAGCTGGACGTTGACCTGTAGTTGTTTGCTGTTTGTGGTGGCGTTGTGTCGACCACTGTTGTAGAGCTGGACGTTGGACCTGTAGTTGTTAGTTGTGGTGGTGGGCGTTGTGTCGGACACTGTTTAGAGCTGGACGTTGACCTGTATTTTGTTGTGGTGTGGCGTTGTTTCTGACACTGTTGTAAGACTGGCGTGGACCTGTAGTTGTTGCTGTTGTGGTGGGGGCGTTGTGTCGACACTGTTGTAGAGGCGGGACGTTGGACCTGTAGTTTTGTTGTGGTGGGCGTTGTGTCGGACACTGTTGTAGAGCTGGACGTTGACCGTAGTTGTTGTTTGTGGTGGTGGGCGTTGTGTCACACTGTTGTAGAGCTGGACATTGGACCTGTAGTTTTTTGCGTTGTGGGGGGCGTTGTGTCGGACACTGTTGTAGAGCTGGACGTTGGACCTATAGTTGTTGTTGTGGTGGTGGGCGTTGTGTCGACACTGTTTGTAGAGCTGGGACGTTGGACCTGTAGTTTTGTTGTGGTGGTGGGCGTTGTGTCGACACTGTTGTAGAGCTGGACGTTGGACCTGTATAGTTGTTGTGGTGGTGGGCGTTGTGTCTGACACTGTTGTAGAGCTGGACGTTGGACCTGTAGTGTTGTGTGTGGTGGGCGTTGGTTTTGACACTGTTGTAGAGCTGGATGTTGGACCTGTAGTTGTTGCGTGGTGGTGCGTTGATTCTGACACTGTTGTAGAGCGGGACGTTGGACCTGTAGTTGTTGCTGGGTGGTGGCGTTGTGTCTGACACTGTTGTAGAGCTGGACGTTGACCTGTAGTGGTTGCTGTGGTGGTTGAGTTGTGTTGAACACTGTTGTAGAGCTGGACGTTGGACTGTAGTTGTTGTGGGTGGTGCGTTGTCGACATGTTGTAGAGCTGGCGTTGACTGTAGTTTTTGCGTGGTGGTGCATGTGTCTGGACACTGTGTAGAGCTGGATGACCTGTAGTTGTTGCTGTTTTGGTGGATGTTGTGTCTGACACTGTTGACACTGTTGAAGACTGGACGTGTCGTTTTTACTTTTGCCGTATGGATTTTTGTCCATCTAAAGATACACGGATAAAAATGTTGGTTTTTTAGCTTTTACTTCCCATTTATTTATTTTCATTCCTCTATCACAAATGATAGAATATAAAGAACATGAGATAATTACATTAATCCCATAAAGATAATTTTCCTTATAGATCAGTCGGTTTGATCACTATACTGGTCCATAATTGAATAGATTTTGGGCATTTGATCTTCTATTAATCTAATCCACCTTCCAATATCTGGCCTTTTTACTTTTTGATAAAGTATTAACAAAATGATTGTGGCAGCTGTCAGAACATTGAGGTACTGTCTGCTAATGTATGGTCAGCATAGCGAGAGATCGAACCTGCTAGAATATTGATTTTGTGACCCACAATTCTGCTATCTACATCCCTTAGTTATTATTTAAAGACACCCGAAACAACTCCGACCTGTCCGTCTGTTACAAACAACTGCACATCACGACCAATCAGATGGATGATTATTCTACAAATACCGAACAGTCAGGCATGCTGGCAATGAAAATCGCTTTAAGGACCGACTGACATTTTTTATATCCATTGGTACAATTGTCAATTGGAATTACCAGGTCAGTGGTGTATCAATGCTTAGAGTATAATGCAAGCAGGGAATGCTGGGAGTTGTACATCAGAGGGCCACAAGTTTGACATCCCTGCTTTAGAGATTAATGTTACATTTATGTGTTTAAAGGAGAACTACATTTTAACAAAAATATAAGTAAGGTAATTCCCCCCCAGAGGACAGTGGACAGCGTTAAGAATCGGGACAGTTCCAGGCCACTTAAACATGTAGGGGGATGTTACTATCTGTTCAGGGCCCATACATTCCTTTTGGAGTTCCCTTTATTTAGAAATGACATTTGGTTGTTTTTTTTATTAGTCAGGCTTATGACAAAATCCAACCTCATACTTTGGTAGTTTGGGGGAAATGTACTTTAATCTGGCATGTTTCTAATTTTTTGGTTTGTTTTACAGAAAGAAACCAATACTGCACGTAGTCAATGATTTTTCAGAGATGTCTATCACTACAGGGAGACCTGCCTGTGATCTCTTAAAGAGAACTATAGTGTGTATAAAAAAAACCCAGCTAAAATGAAAAGTAGCTGGGGCATGGAGGTAAGAACGGTAATTCCTGCTTCCCAATATCACTTCAGTGAGGAGCTCAACCATGAAGAAAACTGCTTTTGCCAGCCTTCCTCAGTGCTTCAGCCCTATCTTTAACACAAGAAAGCCCAGGACACTAATCTGGCAAGAGAAAACTATATGTACTGGTGCTCCTGAAAAAATTGATATTGGGAGGTAGAAATAATTAATTCTACCTCCTTGCCCAGGTATTTTTAATTTTCCAATGCTGATTTTTACAGTGTAGTTGTCGTTTCAACAAGGATGTGCAGCCACAAACCCAATCTCTATAAATAGAGCCAGGAGATGATTATGTTACTGCTTATAAAGGAGGTAACAGTTACAGCATTGTGCTATAGGACAGTAAGAAACTGCATATTGATATTATCAGCTTTAACACGTAACAAATGTTAGTTCAATGACTGATCATGAAATCCCCGCTTTTTAATTGACTAATGAATTTAGCATTTCCTATTAACTCAGTGAATTCAAATTATTTTAGCTTTTCTAGAAAACTTTTAAAATGATGTTTAAGTTCCCCTTTAAAAAAGTTTTACATTTTCCTTCTTTGATTGTTTTGCAACAATTATGGCTAAATACAATATCACACAGCTGTTATACACAGTACCGTAACAGCCCTGCCTAGAGCATTATATATAATACAAGTCACAAGGATAGATATCCACCGTCATTCATAACCAACATCACCAAGACCCTTGATCTGCTAAACTAAATTCTATTTCACCCCCTTGTAAATAGAGATTTCAACCCCCTTGTAAATAGAGATTTCAACCCCCTTGTTAATAGAGATTTCAACCCCCTTGTAAATAGAGATTTCAACCCCCTTGTTAATAGAGATTTCAGCCCCCTTGTAAATAGAGATTTCAACCCCCTTGTAAATAGAGATTTCAACCCCCTTGTAAATAGAGATTTTACAGAGAATTGGGCTCTGTTAACACTAGAAATGGAACAAAACCGACAAAAACTGACAGACCATTTTTTATCCGTTTTCGTCTGCTATAGTGCTCCGTTTTTGCTGTATTTTTAATCAAAATGCGTCTGTTTCCGGACAGAAATACATGCAGCAGTATGAAACGGATAGAAACTGATCTAGTGAGAAGAAGCCTTACGGGATTCGCCCAGGGCAGTGTGTAGAGAGGGGCTCGCCCAGGGCAGTGTGTAGAGAGGGGCTCGCCCAGAGCAGGGTGTAGAGAGGGGCTCGCCCAGGGCAGCGTGTAGAGAGGGGCTCGCCATTTAGCAATCTTTAAAAACAATGTTACCTAAAGTGTACTAACCAATGACTGTTACGGGCAATTCCATCCCTCAAATTTATGTAAGCCGCATGGACACAAAACAACCAAGGCCGCGATCTTACCTCTTTACCAGATCCTCTCAATATGTTTTCCCCCTGCTCATGAACTATGGCTGTAAACCTGAGCTGCCTTCTCTGTGGCTACCAGAGTCTCATAGCAAGTTAGCATAAAGAGGAGTAGCTCCTTTAAAGCTGGGTACACCAAGGACAGATTTTTGAAAAACTACAGACAGATCTGCAAGACCTCTGTCATTTTGTAAAGAACAGGCTACACATGTTCAGGACTGTGTGTTTCCCTAGGCCACGGCAGATCTCCTATAGGAGTCTATGCGGCCTAGGAAAATTTTCCCTCTTTCAGCGAACGGCTGCTCAGCCGACCCGAACATTTGGCGCCATGTGCTCATTCGTGGAAGCACAGGTCACATAGTACTGAAAAGACCCCGATGCTCTGTCGATCTGATGTATCTGGGCTTTCTATCGGTATCTGTGTGTACCTAGCTTAAGGACCAGTATCATGGTCTTGGGGTTTAGGGGTCCTATTGGTATACTTACATTTGACTGTGGAAGTGCTATTTGCCCTTAAATGTAAAAGCAATAAATTAGCTCTAAAAAAACACAAGACATGTTCTGTGAAACTAAACATGCTGAGGCCAAATATCCTAAAGCTAAGTAAATAATAGAAACACACACTGATAATAGGGAATGTAGAAATTTACCAAGGAACCTCAGCAACATATATATTTAACCTTACCAACTATAATCATTTACTTTAAACTTCGCACACATGACAAAAGGAAAATGGCAATACATACAGATTGGAGTGAGTGGATGTTACTTAAAAAACAGAATAGGAAAAGAACCGAGTATCCTGGTTAACAATGATTTTTTAATGCCGATCCTCCTTTTTATCTACTCGATTAAGACCATGTTCCTTAAACATAAACACTGCAAATCGTGCCTTTAAAACCCTAAGTGGGCCTTTAAATGTTAAATACCAAATATATTACCATCAGTTTTAGAACCATTGTATAAAATGTGTCACTGGTAAATAGACTGGACAAAAATACATTTTAATAAGAACTCAATCTATTACCATCAGTTTTAGAACCATTGTATAAAATGTTCACTGGTAAAATAACCGGACAAAAATACATTTTAATAACTCAATATATTACCATCAGTTTTTAGAACCATTGTATAAAATGTTCACTGGTAAATATACTGGACAAAAATACATTTTAATAACTCAAATATATACTATCAGTTTTAGAACCATTCTATAAAATGTTCACCTGGTTAAATAGACCGGACAAAAAATACATTTTAATAACTAAATTATTCCCCATCAGTTTTGAACCATTGTATAAAATGTTCACTGGGTAAAATAGACGGACAAAAAATACATTTTAATAACTCAAATATATTACCATCAGTTTTAGAACCATTGTATAAAATGTTCACTGGTAAGTAGACTGGACAAAAATAACCTTGTAATAACTCCAAATATATTCCATTAGTTTTAGAACCATTGTAATAAATGTTCACTGGTAAATAGACCTGAACAACAAATACATTTTAATAACTCAATAAATTACCATCAGTTTTAGAACCATGGTAGTAAAATGTCACTGGTACAATAGACCGAGACAAAAAATACATTGTAATAACTCAAATATATTACCATCAGTTTTAGAACCATTGTATAAATGTTCACTGGTAAAATAGACTGGACAAAATACATTTTATAACTCAAATATATTACCATCAGTTTTAGAACCATTGTATAAATTGTTCACCTGTAAATAGACTGGACAAAAATACATTGTAATAACTCAAATATATTACCATCATTTTAGAACCATTGTATAAAATGTTCCTGTAAAATAGACTGAACAAAAAAGTAACTAAAATAACCATTTATACCTGCCTGTGGTATCTGAATATTCCTGCAATCTGGGCTATGATGTACGATGTACATAGTTGATTAAATCTCCCAAAATCCCACCAGTTTACTGTTTACCGCAATCAAAATTAGGGATTATCTTCTGGATCCCTGACATCACTTCCAATGTACCAGAGGAGCTTTTATCTGAGCAGAACAAGAGTCGAATATCTGGAACCCCAAGGTGACATTAGGTAAAATATGAGAGTTTTTTATTGATTTCATCACTGCAAAGAGGAAGGCCAGTAATGGCGATAGTACGAAGATGATGACCTGTAAAGAATGAAATATAATTAATCAAACATAACTCTGAGCAGTGGGAAGAAAATCGTGTCTCAATATTTAAATATAATTTATGATAAGTAACACAAATGGTACCTAGGTAAATACTAATAAACTTAACATGCATTTTACGTGAAACGGCTTAACACTCACTAAGATGTATTTAATATTTTTCGCGTCACCATACAAGTGATAAATAATGATGTACTTACACGCCACATGAAAACTCCCTAATTTATTCATTGAGAATAAGATTTAGATGAGAACATTTCCTTTAACTGAAGAAAGCACCAATCATCAAATCCCCACTTTAAAATGAGTTGTTTGGCTAGCATACTTAAATCACATTCAGATCTGGTCTGCAGTGCAATGTCTGAAACTACTGGAAATACATGAGTAGGATGGTGAGTATCACATGTTCCTTCTCTGTAAAACCCTATACCTAAGCGCTGCAGTTCGCAAGTTCCCAGCATTACACATCACAGAGCAGGGCCTCTATTTCTTCCACAAAACACAAATATACCCTGACATGTGCACCGGGTCAAAGTTATTTTAATTCTAGTATAAACGTTATTGTCAGGGAACCCTGCTGAAAAAAGGACAATTAGTGAATTTATTGAAGGTTTTCAATAAAAAAGAAATGGGAACAAAATAGCACCAAAATTCTCAGGGACAACATTTCAAGCTTGTTACCTGCTGTTATTTATCTGATTGCCATTGTGATATATTGTTCGTATGCTATTGGGTATGCAATGGCAGAAATATATGCACAACCACTGTAGCTTGGTCCTGTTTCAAATGACTTGTTTCAAGGCAGTAACACCATTTCAAAATCTGGTGTTGAAAAGTTAACAATTGGTGTTTAAAAACGCATTGAATTTTGGTAGTCATTTTCAAATATCATAGTAACATATGTATTGGAGGTTGTATAAAGACACTACGTCCCTCTAGTCAACCTTTATACCCAACCAAATGTCTGTATAACAGTTACATAATAACATAGTATTGGAGGTTGTATAAGACATACGTCCATCTTAGTCCGACCTTTATACCCTAACCAAATTCTGTCTAACAGTTTACATAATAACTAGTATTGGAGGTTGTATAAGAATTACGTCCATCTGTCCGACCTTTATACCCTACCCATAATGTCTGTCCAACATTTACATTGGGTAACATAGATTGGAGGTTGAAAAAGACTAACGTCCATCTAGTCCAACCTTTATACCCTACCCATAATTTCAGTCTAACAGTTTACATTGTAACATAGTTATTGGAGGTTGAATAAAGATATAATCCCTAGTCCAACCCTATAACCCAACTATGAATGTCCTAACAGTTACATTATAACATTTATTGGAGATTGTATAAGACATACACCTATCAAGTCCAACCTTTATACCTACCCATAATGTCTGTCTAACAGATATATAGTACCATAGTATTAGAGGGTTGGATGAAGAAATATGTTCATCATAGTCCGACCTTTATACCCTACCCATAATGTCTGTCTAAAGTTACATAGTAACATGATTGGAGGTTGAATAAAGACATATATCTATCTAGTCCACCTTTACCCTACCTATAATTTCTGTCTAACAGTAACATTAACATAGTATTGGAGGTTAAATAAAGACATACGTCCATCTAGTCCAACTTTATACCCTACCCAAATGTCTATCTAACAGATATATAGTACTAGTATTGGAGGTTGAATAAGGCATTATATCCATCTAGTCCACCATTATACCCACCATAATGTCGCTAACAGTTACCATAGTAACGTATTGGAGGTTGAATAAAGATATATCCATCTAGTCCCCCTTTAAACCTTACCATAATGTCTGTCTAACAGTTACATAGTAACATAGTATTGGAGTTTTGTAAAGACATCCATCCATCTAGCCCAACCTTATACCACCCCATAATGTCTGTATAACATTTTACATAGTACATAGTATTGGAGGTTGAATAAGGACATATCATTTCTAGTTCAACCTTTATACCCTACCTATAATGTCTGTCCAAACTTACATAGTAACATAGTATTGGAGGTTAAATAAAGACATACTCCATCTATGTCCAAACTTTATACCCTACCATAGTCCTGTATAAAGTTACTAGTAACATAGTATTGGAGGTTGTATAAAGACATACTCCATCTAGTCCAACTTTATACCCTACCCAGAATGTCTGTCTAACAGAATATAGCAACATAGTATAGGAGTTGAATAAAGACATTTATCCATCTAGTCCAAACTTTATACCCTACCCATAATGTCTGTCTAACAATATATAACAACATATTATTGGAGTTGTATAAAGACATACGTCCATCTGTCCAACCTTTATACCCTACCCATAATGTCTGTATAACAGTTACATAGTAACCTAGTATTGGAGGTTGTATAAAGACATCGTCCATCAAGTCCAACCTTTATACCCTACCCATAATGTCTGTCTAACAGTTTACATAGTAACATAGTTTGGAGGTTGAATAAATCCATTTACCATCAGTCCAACCTTTATACCCTACCCATAATGTCTGTCTAACAGTTACTAATAACATAGTATTGGAGGTTGTATAAAGACATACGCCCATCAAGTCCAACCTTTATACCCTACCCATAATGTCTGTCTAACCAGTTACATAGTAACATAGTATTGGGTGTGAATAAATACATTTATCCATCTAGTTCCAACCTTTATCACCCTACCCATATGTCTTTCTAACAGTTACATAATAACATAGTATTGGAGGTTGTATAAGACATCCCTATATCTGAGCCCAACCACTTTATACCCTACCCATATGTCTGTCCTAACAGTTACATAATAACTAGTATTGTAGGGTTGTATAAATGCACCCATTTTGTTTCCACCACTTAAATAAACAGATTGACTGAAAGATTAATGTCTGCAAATTAATATTTTATTGTTTTAAAACTTAAACAACTTTTAAAAAATGGTATGCAGGGGAAATCCTTATTTTGGTAGTTAGCACATTTTGGAATCAAGCATGTCAGTCACAAACTAAATTTTACCTATAGGTTTAACACCTCCCAACCCCACTTTATATTACTTAACTTCCTCAATGATCTCCTTGAAGATACTGTACAAGACCCAGTCCTTCAGCACTCTGCTGTGCTACACACAGCTTTGATTTCCTGCTTGCAGATGTCACTCAAAGACGCATTGACAACCTCAGAGTCAATAGTTGACAGCCGGGACCAAAAAACAGCCTCAAACCAGCTCACATTTGAAGCAGAAAGCAATACCCATGGTGAAGGACCAGTCTGTAGTGTCTTCAGAGGCATCTTTGGGGAAGGTAAATAACATAAAGTGGGTTTGGGTGTGGGTTTAAACCTATAGGTAAAATCTTATTGCTCTGTCAGCCTCAGACGGACCCAGGCACAATGGGGTTTAAGTTTCCCCCCAAGGAGAGGACACTTTAGGGCATCTATAGTGAGAAAATGAACTTTTTTTTCTTTCTTTCCATCTGTTCTATAATTCCCCACAACCCCCAGAGTGTCTTCACTTTTCAGATTCCCTCTCTGTCCGAGATACACCAGTTAGAAGATTACGTGATTGCATTCCTCTACTCCTACTTGTACTGTCAATCAATCTGTGACGTGATCCTCTTCCCTGCTCAAGTCATCCTGCTCTGTTTGTAGGTAGGTAGCAGGAGGGGTAGTCCTGTTGTGCAAGTACGCATTGTAGTTGAAGTGAGCAGAGTAGGTGGAGAGTTGGTAAGTAGCACGTGGTTAAGTTCAAGATAGTCAGCAAGAGTAGGTGCTAGTCAGTGGAAGCCAGGAAGCAGCATTGCTTTCTAGTGGCCATCTGCTTCTTTTTAGGTCTTAGCATGGCTTGCTTGTGCAAGCTAAGGATGACCCACTCGATAAATACTAATTGATGATGGGTCACAAGAGAGAGATCAGGACACGGAGAGATCGTTCCCAGGGACAGTTGCTTTTACACGTGCGTGGGTGTGTTTTTAAAGTTGACTTTTAACTCTCTGCACATAATAAGCCTTGTCAGTAGAGTTGAGACATTGAGGGGTCACCGAAGGGAGGGGTAAGGGGGAGTGCTGACAGAGATCACACATGAAAAACAAAGTCCTGACGACAGATTCGAGAAAACAGCACAGAGTCATGATTTACTTTGCAATGGGACAATGGGTTTTTTGTACTATGATACCCTTTAAATTCTTAAGGTGAGCTCCAGGCCCGCCCCTTGCCTAAGCACCCTGGACTGAAGCCCCTCGAGTTTGTTAGTGTCACCAGGGGTAGATTCACCGCGCCTCATGCACAAAAATATGTTCCAGAAAAGTGTTTTCACAGAACGATCGCCGCCACCTCAGAGAGCTGCCTTGCCTGCAAGGGTTGGAAGGCTCTCCCCTCTCTGCTATAGGGAAGCATGCCTTTATGCCCCTGTTATCCTGTGCTGCTGGACCATCTGAATTGTGGAATGTATATCTTATCAGCTCCCGTGGCAGTGTCTCTGGATTCAGCTTCTGCAAGGAGGCACCTTCCCAGACCACAAGGATCTGATCGCAGAAGTCCCCTCCAGATAAGCAAGAAACGTTTTTCTTTTTTCTTACTGCAGCAATGTCTGCTACAACCCCCCCCCCCTCACAAATGCAGGACCCACTTGGGCCTTTAGTTCGCACTACAATTACAATACATGCAATGCCAAGGTGCACCACCGGTCACCCTGATCCACTATGTGGTTTCATGCAGCAAGGCCCAACCATCCTCCCACAAGCAAGGTCCCCAGACAGGACCAGAACCTGATAGGAAAAATTCCTCAGAACCTCCATAGATTCCTCTAGGAATCAAAACTCAGGGTATGTGGTGTCAGGAAACTCCCCCGGTTCTCCCACAGGAGACTGAATCTGCTTGGGCTTGATCTCTATCCAAAAATATATCTATCCTATCTGCTCCCTATGCAAAATTGTGCAACATGGCACAGACATAAAGGTGAGAACTGCCAAGTCATATCGAGCCCTTACCTTCCTCCCTCTTGGCTAGAAGCTGCTAATCTATCAGAGGAATCAGAGGAAAGCGAGATAGACCCAGAGTCAATTGCCGATGATTTTCAATCATCCATGATCACATGCCCTAATCAAGGCAGTCCATAGGGACCCTAAATATTTATTTATATAAATATATAAAAAGCACCACTGGGAGAAAAATAATGCATTTGAAAATTACTGGTCAATATGTAACTGTTTTTTCACTTGATGATATGGATATGTTTTTTTTATATACATTGAAAAGATTTTAACATTGTTTATGCACTTACTCATCATTTTTAAAGACACTTAGATATTTTAAATATATATGGAACACTGGGGATTTTACACCAGTATTGGAAAGACTTTTATGAACTTTTGAGAATATATGAAAGATTTGTATATTTATAATGACAATCAAGCACTAATAATGGACAATATTTACACTTTATATTTAATTTATTTGCACTTTAAATCTTTTTTAATCCCCTCCCATGGATTAGGGGAGAAGTTGGCTCTATTTATAGGGTATGGGGGAAATATGTTTTACACCTGATGAAGGGGACAACGTGATTCACTAATAAAATGTATTACATTTAAGTAATGTTCATCTCTCTACCCTTTCATGGCTTTAGTTGTTAAAACCTCAGTTGACCCTTTTCGAGCCTTTAAGTTGCTTCCCTTGACTATCTTAAACCTGAAAACCCTTTTTTATATTGGCTATTTCCTTGATTCGCAGAGCCTCAGAATTAGAGGCTTTCTCTGTAACACTGTCTGTTTACGTTTATTGCCTGACCGAGGACTCCCTCTAACTTCCTGCCAAAGCTGGTCTGTGCATTCCATCTCAACCGGACATAGTTGTCCCTTCCTTTTAACCCTCATCCTTCCTCTCTCAAGGAAAGACGGCTTCACTGTTTGGATGTGGTCAGGGCTCTTCGTGTTTATGTTGCCAGAACTAAGGACATCAGACCTTCTCAGGCACATTTTGTTCTCTTGCGGCCCCACACCGTGGTTCCAGAGCTTCACCTCAGACTCTTGCGAGATGGATAAGTTCAGCCATCCTGCGCTGTTTACTGTCTTGTCTGCAGAGGGTTAATTTTTTGTTTTCCTCCCTATTGCTACTTGCTTTGGGACGTCCCCTATGTCCCTGGGTCCCCTTGAGGCTGATAGAAAAAAGAACATAAAATGCTTTTCTCTGATGGGGGACCCAGGCACAACTCTCCCATTCGGTGTCGCCTATGCGGATGGTTCTTTCTGTAGTTTGGCTTGTTGCAACAAGTTTTTACTCCTTTGCTCCCTCTTTGGGACAAACTGCAGGAGTCTTCAGACGCACTCGGTGTGCTTATGGGCAAGGGGAGGGGCCGGAGCCTCACTTTCTAAGAATTTAAAGTGTCCGCTCCTTGGGATAGAAACTTAATCCCAATGTGCCTGGGTCCCCTTTTGGCTTGAGAGAAAAGTATTTTACTTCAGTAAAAATTCTCTTTTAAGATTGGATTAGACTAAACGAGAAAAATGAATCTTTTAGATACCGAACTAAAGTGTTATCTAAATCCTTTGTTTTTAAGTTGCACCAAATGAGTATTATAAGCTGTCACCTGTACAATGTCAACACGGCTTATGTCATAAGGGAGTTATAATATTAGGCCAGCTGTATAGGAATGTAATGTTTATATATATTGTCACTCTCCCTCCCGCCAGACGGAATACCATGGGGAGATACCATATAAGAAAACCATATGCACACAGCCTTAGTTAAAGACAGCTGTGCAACAGGTGTTGTAATGTGAGGCTGAATGAGTTTAAGGGGGATGTTAACTGGCACTTGGATATTGGGCTTTAATATGAAGAGATTGCTGCTTAATTGGATGAAAGTTCACTGTTAACTGCACCCACGGGTGAGATAGGGCCGTATTTATAAGATTGCGGTATCACTTTTTAGCAATACCTCACCTTTAACAATCGGTAAACGATTGCTAAACCTTTAATTTCCGATTGGTTTAACATTTGTTGATTTACGATTGTTACTTGTAAATTGATGATACGATCGTAAATTACAGATAATGACATTGTACTCTTACAATCCCCATAGAATACCATTGCGGTAGTTTACTACCGCATGTATTCTACAATCGGTAATTAATGAACCTTCGGTCGTAAATGTACGATTGCGCCCATACATTTATGACCATACATTGAGTAACCCACGGTATCGCTAAAAAGAGATATTGCAGATTTATAAATATGGTCCATAGTATGATAATCTAATTTCTTGGGCTTAGAAGGGGGACTGAAAAGTCATATAAGTATATGCAGTATCCGCGTGGCACATGGTGAGGGTCTGCTGGGTATTTCAAGGACAGGAACACAGATTTAGGGGCATAGGAGACGATACAAGGACAACACAAAAACTTAAATGATAACATCATGTTATTGTCTGCAGACTTGATGAACTTAGATACTATATTTAAGGCAATAAGTATTTTTGCAGCTTTTTTTTTACTGAAAAGTGTTTTATATGACCCACTAATGACACCAGTTAGTATACAGTATATATACAGTCTGACTTGCCCAAAATCTAGCTTTAGTTTTATTCATGGTGGCTCAGTGGTTAGCACTGATCCTTGCAGCGCTGAATTCCTGAGTTTGATTCCACCCATGGACACATCTGCAAGGAGTTTGTAGGTTCTCCCCGTGCTTGCGTGCACTCCGGTTTCAAATGTGTCATATACATGTGCTTAGATTGTAAGCTCTTCGGACGGGCCTGGAGTGAATGTAATGTTATATAAATCCATAATAATAGAAGAATTAAAGGGCATGTCGACCCCTTTTTCATCTTTTAGGGTACTGTAGGGCTTCCCCCCCAGCCCCAACTGCTATATTATTGTTCAGAAACTCCCCTGACCATTATTTACCTTCCCTCTCTCCTCTGCCGTACTGCTCGGCCTTCTGCTTGCATGAAACTGCAAGCAGGGGGCCGGACTGGCAGCCGCGTCCATGATTAGCTGAGAGGCAGCCAATCACGGGCGCGGCTGCCGGCATTTCAGAACGCCGGGGGAGAGAGTGGTAAGTAACAATCGAGGGAGTTTCTGGACCATATTAATATAGCGGATAGGGCTGGGGGAGGGAGACCTACAGTACCCCCAAAGGGTTTTACACTAGGGGGAGGGAGAGGAAAACGGAGGGAGAGGGAGGGGGGGAGGGCTGCGTGAGCATGTGCAAATTCTCCCGGAGGAGAGACAGGAGGCAGAGTCCTATATGGAATCTGCTAGGCTCCTGGTGGGCAGTTTTTGGGACTTTGGGGGGACATTGCAGGACAGCCATTTGGAGCAGGTGTAAGGTAAGGATTTTTATTTTTAACCAGTTTTGGGGGTGGACATGCCCTTTAAATCAGCAAAAAAAAAATATCAGCAAAAAACTTTTTTTAACAAAGTCACAAGTTTAAGGCAAGAGCAGCCCTCAAATGAAAACTTACATACAGGTAAATCACCTCCAAGACCCAAACTGTAATAGTTTAAAATCTGAAATATATAAGTCTAAACTGAAATCCTGCAAAATGCCCTGTTTCCCCTTTTTCTACTTCCTGGTTTCTTCCAGTTAGTAACTGTCAGTTATAGATTTGACAGTTGACATCACAGCCAATGACTGCTAATCCCCTAGCTGCCCTCTTCTGAGCATGCTCAGACTCAGTACAGGCTCAGTGCATGTCTCCTAAATTGCTCAGTTTCCATGACGCATCCAGCAAGCTTACAGTAGTGAATCCGAGGACAAGTAGGATATCAACATATTTTAAAGAGACCATTCTTTCTAAAATATTTTATTTGAAGGTGGAGTTGTCCTTTAAAGAATAGCATTGGAAATGGTCCCTTGTTTACATGCAGACTGCTCCTTGAAGGTGAAAAGATCACTGTAATGACAAGCAGGATATTTTACAAAGGTGGGGATGGTGCTTTTCAGAATTTGTTTATAAAGGAACCTTGTCTGCAGATCTCTCCTGAAACAGACCAAAGAGCAGTAGTAAATGTCTAATTATTTTCACTCTCCTTTTGGATTAGATTGTTAGGGTAATGAGCATATTTATAAAGGTTTGGTAACTTTTCACTACCACAATCTTTTCTTTTTACTGAGATACTGGCTTAATGCAACAGACATGGAGATCTTCACCACCACATCTTCCGCAGCTATCTTATAACCTATTTGCCATTGCGATGTCTGTGTTTGGTAAAATGAAATACTGATCCTTTATAAATGCCCCAATGACTTCAATTTATTTTTGTGATAACCAAGGGTAACTGCAAATTTAAGAGGAATTTCAGCACAAATAGATACGCATTCAAGAGAAAGAGAGTATTTCATCATCAATGGCAAATTAATCCCATGTAGCGATATTTTCCCGTAGAGAGCTGAGAAATTTTTGAACCCGTTCACCAATCATAGTAATAACTGTTAGGAACATTTCAAGGAAGTGTGCATCCTGGGAAGAAGAGGATCACTGTAAAACCTGAAATGGCATCTTACACTGTAACATAGGAAAGACTATGAAATCAATTGATATTTCAAAACAAAGACAATATGTACAATAGATAGGTTACCTAGTAACATATTAATTGAAGTTGAATAAAACATAAAGTCCACCTTTGGTTTTGGTAATAAAGATATTAAAACTTCCTTTTATTTATGTTATAGCCAAAATGTCTGCAAACTTAAAAATTAATATTGACATGTTTTTTGACATTCAGATTAGTCTGTATAAAATAATATAACACTTGGGAATGAGATACAACCGAATAACCCAGAACTGGAAGATAAAATGGCAAATATCTCTACACGCCACCTTTTACTCCCCTTACTGCTCAGGTAGGCTGGGACAATGATACCCACACCTACAGAACACCAACATACTGAATGTGATGTTTTTAGCTTCATAACCGGTCAGGGACACCCCTAGCTATAAAACAAAAAGAAACTTAACACAGCTAAAACATGATGTAGCCAATAGCACAGAAAAAAAAGATAACAGATCCTTCATTACACATTAAAATGATTGTGTCCACATCAGAAAAAAATATCAATATCCAGAAATGGTGGACAGAGACCATCCACACTGCAGAGATCACACATCTCACCTAAAGAACATACAGTCACTAGTAGATGGACAGTTGGGTCCCTACATACTTTGTCAGTTTGCTCCCAGGCTTTGTAGCATTGAGGCAATAATAACTGTGACAGTTTTTGCCAACACAGAAAAACAGAAATAGTGAAAATACCCCAATGCTGTTTGTCGGAGGAGACAACATGTATCTGTTGGGTGTCCAATGAATAAGAAAGTGCAGAGGAAACACAACATGAGAGAGATGAGGAGGAGACAGCTGAGATTCTGGTTATTGGCTTTCACCATTGGAGTTTCCCAGTATTTCACAAAGATTCCCAAAACAGCACTTGTTTTAATGAGAGTATATCAAGGCACCGGAAGCTAAACAACGCACCTAGAGAATCCTTATAAGAAAGGTAAATTACAGGCTTAGAAATACACTCAGTTCTCTGACTGTTGATTTCTTATATTTTGGGCATGTAAAACATATTACTCGCATCTGAAAAATAAATATATATTTGATTAAATATATTCTTTTAATTACAAAGTGGAAAACAATTCTAAAACCTCAAAAGTTTTGAGAGTATTATTTATTAAGTTGTATTGCTTTTGGACATAACCCATTAAAAAATAGTGGCGGAGATTCAATAAACCCCCGTTAATTCAATGTAATATCGGGTTTTAGATATTTGTGAAATGCACTGTGCTAGCGATCCAAAACCCTTCTGTTTTGTAGGCACAAAACTTAATGGGACTTTGAATGGGGCTTTAAAGTCACGCTACTTACTTTAGCCCGATCCCGTGATGCTAAGGTAAGTACGCGAGTCTTCAATATTGAATCTCCCCGAGTATTTTTTAATATTATTATTTTCATAGCTCAAAACACTAGTGCCCTCTAGTGTACTTCATAAGATAATCATTTATGTTAATAGTTCATATTGAACTTAAAATCTCTGTTTCTAAGTTCATATGTGCATGTGGGTAAATCCCAGTGTCGGAGCCGAATTTAAGACTGACACCATTTTGGGTCTAATAAGAGAAACTTAGCACCTAAACTATATTTCCCGAGAGCCCCTCGGAAGAAATTATAGGCTTAATACACTTTTACAAGAACTTCCTCTTTACCTGTTAACTTAACTTCACAGTTTTTTTATCCAGCTCTGCCAGTAAAGAAGTTCCTCTTTTAGATACAAGACTTAATGCTAGCAGAAACACATAAGTATAGGTGCCACCACTGAAAGACATAGGAATAACTGATATTGCCTTATATGGTGGGTAGAGGGTCTGGAGGTAATATCCAATAATTTAAGAAATACCAAATGATGTGTAACTTACAGTAAATTGAGAAATGTAATGTGACGTATATTCAATAATTAATATGTAATGATATGTATGCTATGCCTTGAAATATAATCCAATCATGTATCAGCACCAAATGTAAGCTGGCCCAGAAATGTGTATGTCCTGAAAGTTACCTATATAAACCTAGGCCCTAAACGAAAGAGGCACCTGTTCTGAGGCTTGCTAGAATATCTGTAAGTTACCTTTGCAAATAAATAATCATCTTATTGGAGCACAATTTTATGATATCCTGTGGATTATTTGGGGCATGATCCCTACTGGAAAAGGAAAGTGGTGCTAACACCAGAAGGATCATCTGTATTTTAGAAGAGACTGTTAGGGTAGCTGTCATAAGGGAAACTTTACATAAAGGTAAAGTTTCAGGTTATGCTAGCCATACAATTGTTAGATGTTAGATTCTGTGCTTTATCATCAGTTCTAATCCCATATACCAAAGACAATGTAAAGAATATAGATCACGGACGCAAAAGCTCGAGCTTCATGTCCAATCTCCTCCCACTGTGCGCACCCGAGTGAGGAAGAGAAAGCCCGGAATGGCAAATGGAGTGCGGGGGAGAGGAGGAGAAATGGGGGGTGGGGGGAGGAGGATGAAGAAGAGAGGCCAGAGGAGGAAAGAGACGCGGGTGGAGGAGAGAGACATGCAAGGGGATGGTGCTGGCAGTGGAGGAGGGTTGACCGATTGTTAAAAGAATCGGGGGTTTGCTGGTATTGTAATATCCCAGTGGTTATACCACCAGACATTCCCGCAACATCCCACATACTGCCCACTTTACTGTATTTTTAAATTGAATGATGAATTCCTCTATATAATGTTGGAGACTTTTTACCTGAAGTGTTGGACATTTCTCCAAATGCACATTGGACACAGTCATAACAACAAGTGATTGGCCTTTCTTTTAGCCTTTCTGTATCCTGAGAACAGGGTTCTCTGCACAATGATTGAGGGATCTGCATTTGGAACACAATTGGATCATGGCAATAGAACAGAATTAGTAATCATGGTTTTAATATGGTAAATTTTCCTTGTCATGCTGAAATGTTTGTGGGTTATTTACTGTTATCAATGATAATATCCATGGGTTCATTTCTCTGGTTGGTTCTCAATCTTGACAAAACAATCTGGCCTGGGTATTGGAGGAGAGATACTAAAAATTAAGCAGAAACTTATCCCAGAAGCCCCAGACATCTTATTGGTGGTTCAGATTGTAGTACCCGCATAATCATGTGATACACCCTAAACTACTAATCAAGGGGCTTCAAGGACATCTTTCCCAAAGCAGCTTTATTGTGGAATAAGTGATGTGTCCGTAATGGAAGTTTCTCAAGTTTGCACGGGTCTTCTAGTTTAGAAAGAGAATAAGGATTTAGTTTAATGAGTGTGTTTCACTTTCTATGGAGAGATCATTTTAACTTGAGGTGCGGGCAATGCTGAACTGCTAGACATCTTTGTTATGGGTGTGGCCCAGGAATGCGCCATCAGCATAGGGTAATATGGCCAATAATGGCTCAAAATACAAAACCATATAAAATCAGTAAAAACTGTGGTCATCCTAACTCAGCAATGAATGATTTTATAAAAACCCCAAAAAACCAAAGCGCAAATAGGTTTATGGGGTACCTACACAAACCAATCCCAATGTACAAGCGGCGGATCATAGGGTAATTTTTTTTTTTCATTGGCCCGATAATAAAAAAAATTGTCCCTTGATCAGAATCAGCCATACATGATCCAACGATTGTACGATATTGCAATATATTGTATTGTGTATGGGCACCTTCAATTGAGATTGGACCTGGGATTAGGCCTTACTATAAAATGTTTGTTTTGAAGGTAATACTTTTTTTTTGTAAACAATTACAAAAGGTTTCACACACCCCCTAACCCCCCCCCCCCACACACCACACACTACCACACCCAAGAAATGCACAGTAAAGAATTGCACATATTTCTTATGTGAAATAATCTAATTGGTGTTACTTTACCTTTTTAAAATTTGGAGCCCATATATCATCACTGGTATCCATATTAAAATGGGTTTCGTTGGTACTTTATAGCTACCTATCTTTGTTTCACAATATAGCCAACGGATGGTAATACCATTTTAATATTTCTAAATTAACTAAGGAATCTGTTTTGGAGCCAAAGAGTATTGGATCGCCAAAAGGAGTTTTAAATGTCACATTGTTAAGAAGGCATTTAGCTAAAAAGAAGAAATTACAAAAAATGATATTATGTAATCTTTTAAAAAATAATCTAAAGGACATATTTATAACGAAGCAAAAGTTGTGGATATAAATAGTTTCAAGCAAAAAAATGGAATAGCTGGCAGAAACAGAAAAAAGTCACATAAATGGCAGCAATGTGGTTCCTCAGCTCAAAACTTAGATTCCCTGGCTCATTGCAAAATTTGGGCCCCTCAGCTTGAATCAAGGACACCTTTCTATAGACATTTCTAAGGATCCCCTCTAACTATTATTTAATAATCAGTCTTGACTAGAGATGTCCGAACTTCACAAATCCGGTCCGCTGAGGATCCGCAAATTTTCTCAAAATTAGAAAATTAGAAAATACGCGAGCGGACCCATTAAATTAAAAGACCTCGAAAATACGAGAAATACATATTTTCGAAAATACGAGAAATCCTCGTATATTTCGAAAATTTTAGAAAATACGAGAAATCCGCGCTTCGGAAGTTCAGAAGGCGGAAAATCCGAAAAATCCGCCGTTCGCGAATGGGATAAATCGCGGCGGATCCGGGTTCGGATCCGCGAACCGGCCATCCCTAGTCTTGACCAATAAGAGTTTGTTGTGGTCCTTAGAAAGGTATGATTGCTCAATATTGATTCTTGGCTAATTAAAGTAAAAGGTGGTTTTTAGAAAGGTCTTTATAATGGGGGACTCAGAAAATGTCTACTTAGAAGACACGAGGATGTTTGAGAAGAGAAGTAAGAACATTTCCGGAAGAGCACGACAGAGAAGAAGACAATAGAGACTGAGAAAAAGATGCCAAGATCAAGTAAAAAGATGCAGAATTCAATTTAACAGAAAAGATTGAAGCTGCACCTGGCCCTTTAAGAGTTACATAGGCCCCTTTAAAAGCCATGGGGGTCCTGGTTTAAATCGAGACCCCCATGTCCATAGTTCCCTGCAGAGTGCAGCATTGCCACTATTTTGTTTTAATTGTTCCTCCACCACCAACATTTTTCACTCCCTTCTTTTGCTACTATTTATATTTTACCCTCCACCAATATTTTTTTTTTTGGCAAGATTTTTGCATTAGAAGACATATCACTATATTATAATGGTGTCATGTAAATTACATTACAACATTCTGAGGAAAGCATAAAGAACAAATAACAAGGGTAAATTAGTGAATAAGAGTAAGATGTGTAAAATAAGTAAAGCATGTAGATGGCTCAGGCACCGGAAATGGTCAAGGGTTCAAGTACAAATCACCATAACATAAAGAAAATGGAACTTCCAATACCACGCAAGCTATTTTTGAGTTTCCAGACCTACTTTTGAGTGTTACCGAACTTACAAGATTACCATTTGTAACCCTCAAAAGTAGCCTTGTAAATTCGGTAACCCTCGAAAGTACAATTGGAAACTTTTTTGAGTTTCCAATCGTATTTTAAAGGTTTCTGAACATACAAGGCTCTTTTTCGAGTTTACCAAATAGCCTTGTATGTTATGATCAAAACTCGAAAATAGTTTCTGATTGTACTTTTGAAAGTAGTTTTGATAACCCTTGAAACTAGCTCCATACTTTCGAGAATTATCGAAAATAGGAAGTTCCGAATCTGATCGCTCGACGGAACTTTTGAGTTTCAGAACCAAATTTCTGTGTCAGATCAGATCCGAGTCAGACCTGGATCCTCATCTCTATTCCTCATATCCTTCCATGGCCTGGAAGCGCATGTTTCTTATCTGACTAATAACGGCATGTTAGCAGTGAGTCAATGCTGGGTGAGAGTCGCTAACCATTAACATTGGCTACCAGTATATAATGAAATGCCTTGGCTACCAGTATGTATGAATGGTTACCAGTATTAATGAAATTCCCATGGCTACCATATGTAAAGAAACACTCATATGTAGGTGTTGGTCTCTATTGCACAGCCAACCCTAGGGCCTTCTTTGTGGGACTTTGAAGGAATACTCATGGCTACCAGTTTGTTATGAAATGCCCATAGCTACCAGTATGTAGCCATGGGCATTGAAATGGCTACCAGTATGTAATGAAATTCCCATGACTACCAGTATGTAAGAAATACTCATGGCTACCAGTTTTGTAATGAAATGCCCTGCTACCGTATGTAATGAAATTCTCAACGGCTACCAGTATGTGATGAAATGCCCATGGCTACCAGTATGTAAGAAATACTCATGGCTACCATTTGTAATGAATTTAATGGCTATAAGTATGTAATGAAATTCCCAAGGCTACCAGTATGTAATGAAATTCTCATGGCTACCACTATATAATGAAATTCCCATGGCTACCAGTATGTAATGAAATTTACATGGCTATAAGTATGTAATGAAATTCCCAAGGCTACCAGTATGTAATGAAATTCTCATGGCTACCAGTATATAATGAAATTCCCATGGCTACCAATATGTGCTGAAATGCCCATGGCTATCAGTATATAATGAAATGCCCATGGCTATCAGTATGTGATGAAATTCTCATGGCTACCAGTATATAATGAAATTGCCAATGTGCTACTACTAGCATGTAAAAAATAGCGGTTTGCTACCATATATATTGAATTGCTAGTTTGCTGCCAGTATGTAATGAAATGCCCATGGCAACCAGTATGTAATGAAATTGCCAGTTTGCTACGGTATTATTGATATTGTCAGCTTGCTATAAGTATATACTGAAATTGCCAGTTTGCTATCGTATATAATGAAATGACTGTTTGTTACCAGTATATAATGAAAATGACAGTTTGCTACCAGTAGATACTGAAATGTTTCCTCTGTCTTTCTATTTATAACTCCCGGCTGTGTATCTACTCTCGGTTTGTCTATGTGTATCTGTCTGTTTGTCTCTCTGTCTATCTATTAAGTACTTTGTGGGTGTGGCTTAATTGGGTTGGGGAAAAACTTTTTACGGTGGCGATAGAGTGCACGGAGTGCCATTGATCTTCTCATACCCTAGAGATGCCCCTGATGGACGTATGTCTTTGATTCAACCTCAAATACTACTATAATATTTTTCTATGAAAAGTTCAAAAATCCCTTGGATCCATGGATTTACGATAACTAAACATTCCAAATAGAACCATGTTAATTTCGAACCCAGGGGATTGAACACAATTCAAATATAAATTCTAAGATATAAGCATCTGCTTATTATAACAAAATACTGCAGTATCTATGGCCTACAAATAACCCACCTGCCATGGCTTTACTTTACTTCTCAAAATTTCCAGTTGGTCAAAGTGATTTTCTCTGCCTGAGCCGAGTACAAATTATGTAGTGCATGAGCCATGCATAGACTGCAATGTAAATGCTATAGGTGATCCTATTATTATAATTACTATACTCTGATAGATTGGCAGCACTGAGAGATTCCCTCCCTGTACATGTTCTTAATGGTTTATCCCCACGAAGTCCAAGGCACCTAAAGAATTTGAAATAACAGCCAAATAAATGTTCCCATGATTCTTCAATGAATGGATTGTATGGATATTGTAGGTAACTAAATGTTTTAAAAAATGATCAAAGCCTGGAATTTCTCCATCTTGGATAAACAATAACAGAGGGTGGGGATTCAGCCACGCAGCTTCCACTTATATTATACCCCAATGCCTTATCCCTAACAGTAAGGAAGGCAAGATCCATATTTTATCTGGGCTTATTGGTATTCCATAATTTTATATAAAAGGGGTAGGCATAATATAAACTCATATAGAGAACAATCACTTTGGCCGTTTGTTTTAATTAATCATATTTATAAATAGCTTGCCAATTGTCATTCTTATCCATGAAATCATCTTCCATTACAGCAGTGAAAAAACAACAGCCCCCGTTAGCGGTAGTCCTTCATTTATCGTTTTCCATGCTTGGAATCCAATTTCATCATTGGATATTATAAGGCCGACCCATTTCCAGCCAAGTGCTTTAGTAACTGCACAATGGCTTCAATCTCTGATTCCTCACTTTCGACTTGTACTGTATAAGAGGGGAACTGGATTCGGTCATTGAAAACTGGATCCATGCATCCATAACTGATCTTGAATAATAAAAACAGAAGGTTGTCATTTATTAACTTATTAAGGCTACATTCACACCGGAAATGGAACAAATCGGACCTCGGCGGACAGTCAATCAGGGTTATGCAATAAAAGTTCTTATTGTTAAAAATGGTGCTAATTTTGCACCAACCAATCAGATGTTAGCTTTCAAATGTTAATATATCTGATTGGCTAGGGCAAATTAGCACCATTTTGAATGATAAGAAATTTTATTGAATCTTCCTGAAGGTTTTTTGTCCATTTTAGTCCATTTTTAGTGCTCCGTTTTTGCTATATTTATAATCAAAACGTGTCTGTTTCCAGACAGAAATGTTACAGCTGTGCCACTTTTTTTAAACGGATCGGGTCAATCCGATCCATTAAAAAAAGGACCACAATGCACATTTCTGTCCGGAAATGGAAGAAACTGGTTTAGCGTAAACGAACCCTAACCCTTTAAAGGGCATGTCCACCCCCAAAACTATAATCCCCCCAACTACTGGCCCCATCATGTAGTGTAGTGTAATCCTTACCTTACATCCCAGCTCCATAGGGTTCTTCTGTAGCCCCCCACAAAGTCCCAAAAACTGCCCACCAGGAGGCTAGCAGAGTCCATATAGGACTCTGCCTCCTACCTGGCTCCGGGAGAAGTTTGGCATACGTACTGCAGCCCTTATCCCCCTCCCCCCCTCCCCCTCTCCTCCCTCTCCCTCCCTCTCCGGATTCCCTCCCCCTAGCATTTAACCCTTTTATATAGCCTTCCCCCTGGTCCCCCAGCCCCAACCGCATGATTTTTATTTTTAGAAAGCTCCCCAAACTCTTACTTACCTCTCCTCTTTCCTCCGCTGCACTGAATGACCGGCAGCCGCGTCCGTGATTGGCTGCCGCTCAGCCAATCACAGACGCGGCTGCCGGTCCCACCCCTCTGCTTGCATTTCCTCCACAGCAGAGGGCCGGGAGCGTGGCGGAGGAAAGAGGGGAGGTAAGTAAGAGTTTGGGAGCATTCTAAAAAAAAATCATGCGGTTGGGGCTGGGGACCAGGGGAAGGCTATATTAAAGATAGGTTTACGGGTGGACATACCCTTTAAATGTCAGCTGATTTCAAACTTGTTTCTATAAAAAAAAAAATTATTTTTTAATGACATGGTCACTTTCACAATATGGCGTTCTGTGTCTACAATGTAAAAAGTGCAAAGGAAAATATAAAAACACCACAACATATTTTTACTTGCAGAGCAATGGCATGTATTTTTGTCAAATCATTTATGGGCAGCACGTGGCTCAGTGGTTGACACTGTTGCTTTACATGGCTGAAGTCCTGGAAAAGTAACGCTGTAGCGATGTGTGATGGTAATACCGCCTTATTCATTGCGTTAATCTGGTATTGCAGTAAAAAGAGGAATACCAGACCAGAAAGGTGAAATATCAGAGCTATTTTTGTCATTTTTTTAAATTTAAAGCTATTTATAAATAGGTGAATTTCCTTTCCCCTTTTTGCCCTTTTCTCCCTTTTGCTTTTTTTTTCCAGTTTTACCATAATATTCACCAAAAAAAGATGAATATTCATCATTACTTACTGGAATGTTTAATTAACATGACTATTCTTTACACAACACTATGTATGTTCCCTTATTAATGGAACTGGTAAAATAATTAGCTGTAGTTTGCTGAATACAACTATTACACTATTTATCATATCCTATTAATAAAATAGAGATTATTCATATCCTATTAATACAATAGAGAAAATTCACCTGGGTGAATTTTACACTATTTATCATATCCTATTAATAAAATAGAGAATATTCCCCTGGGTGAGTTTTACACCATTTTATCATATCCTATTAATAAAATAGAGAAAATTCCCCTGGGTGGTTTTTACACTATTTATCATATCCTACTAATAAAATAGAGAAAATTAACTTGTTAAGTGAGTTGTACACTTTATCATATCCTATTAATAAAATAGAGAAAATTCACCTGGGTGAGTTTTACGCTATTTATCACATCCTATTAATAAAATAGAGACAATTTACCTGGGTGAGTTTTACGCTATTTATCATATCCTATTAATAAAATAGAGAAAATTTGCCTGGGTGAGTTTCGCGCTATTTATCATATCCTATTAAAAATAGAGAAATTAACCTAGTTAAGTGAGTTGTACACTATTTATCATATGCTATTAAGAAAATAGAGAAAATTTGACTGCTGATTTTTTACACTATTTATCATACCCTATTAAGAAATAGAGAGATTCGCCTGGGTGAGTTTACGCTATTTATCATATCCTATTAATAAATAGAGAAAATTTGCCTGGGTGAGTTCTACGCTATTTATCATATCCTATTAATAAAATAGAGAAAATTCACCTGGGTGAGTTGTACACTATTTATCATATCCTATTAATAAAATAGAGAAAATTCGCCTAGTGAGTTTTACACTATTTATCATATCCTATTAATAAAATAGAGAAAATTCGCCTGGTGAGATTTACGCTATTTATCATATCCTTTAATAAAAATAGAGAAAATTTGCCTTGGTGAGTTCTACGCTATTTATCATATCCTATTAATAAAATAGAGAAAATTCCCCTGAGTGAGTTTTACACTATTTATCATATCCTATTAATAAGATAGAGAAAATTCACCTGAGTGAGTTTTACGCTATTTATCATATCCTATTAATAAAATAGAGAAAATTCGCCTGGGTGAGTTTTACGCTATTTATCATATCCTATTAATAAAATAGAGAAAATTCTCTCCTCTACCCGTCACCGTACAGTGTTGCGAGGAGGAAAGCACCAAGTGTGCCACCCCAAACAGGCGGTTAAACAAAACCTTTGCCAGAATCTTTCTATCGGTATTGAGTAAGGCGATGGGGCGCCAGTTCTCAATCCTGGAAGGATCTAATCTAATCCCTTTGACAACCGAATCAAAGCAGAAACACCTCATGGAGTAAGGAAGGAGAGACCCTTCCGAAGGGAGTCTGAAAACCACCTCACAAGGCTGGGGCCAGGACATCACAAAAAGCCTTGTAGAGAACTCCGCCGTGAGCCCATCTGGCCCAGGGATTTCTTATAGCAAGACTTCTCTTACTATGCTGGCCCTCCTTCACCTCCTCCACAGTGATCTCTCCAATCAAATCATCCCAAGGAACGTTCTGATCATCCTGGACAGGAGTCTGCTCCAAAAAACTTACATCCTGGTCCGGCTGAGCTCCTCTCTCTTCTCTAAGAGATCAGTATAAAAAGTCATTAACAACTGACAGGATACCCTGAGGACAGTCTCCAGGGCAACCGTCCTTGTTCCACAAGCACTAATTAGCTTACAAGCAACTGATTCCTTGCTTTGGTAGGGATGCGTGTGAGCGTGGGGCCCGTAATCCCCTCTCCCCAAAAGACAAGGAAGCCAGCCGATCATACTGAAATCTTCATGAGAGACTTGACTCTATGCAATCTCCATCCATCACCATCCCACACAATCGGACACCAATCTGTCAAGTTTCCTCTTAAGGCCTTGATAGGCAAGGACTTATCAACCGATCTTCTGCAGGTACTGGCCTCGAAAAGAGCCGTGGCGGTCCTCTTCTTGGTCATCTCCCACCACTCCACCTCTTACTGTGACAGACCATCCTTGAGGGATTCTTGGTCCTGAAAGAAAGCCAAAAAAGATTGTTTTATACATTCCTCCTCAAGAAGAGCCGCATTATAAGGCGCCAGAAGCCCCTACCTTTCGGGGGGGCCTGCGGAACATTTAAAGACATAATAAACCATACAGTGATCAGAGAATTCTACTGGCTTCATCACTCTAAAGGAGAGGAAATAGAACTCTCTTTAACAAAAAACCTATATCCTAGCTATCCTACGGATCTACGGCTACCTTGATAAAAAGTGAACCCAGTGAGGTCTGGGGAGTAGCGAACGTGCACTCCCCAGACCGCCTCTCTAACTATCTATTAAGAAAAAAAAACTATCAGGATCTAATTGCCTAGCCCACGCCACTCCTCTGTCCATTGACCTGGTGACGGTGTTAAACATCCCACCGAACACCACTGGGGCAGTAAAAAGAAAGGGTTAATCTTGCTAAATAACTACTCTACTCCTCCTCCCCGCACATAGTTTGAGGACCATAGATATTTATCAAACATAGAGGGGAGCCCTTCACAAGACGTCTAAGACCATACAACGTCCCATTCTCAATCAGCTCAATACCCGTTTGATCCGTTACCTGAATCTGGTCTTAACAAGGACAACGGCCAGCTTCCAGGGTAATGGAAAATATGGGAAGTTTTCATTCACTTACCACCAGCTTAACCCTCCTCTCTCATCATCAGACCCTTCCCTCTTGGCGGAAAGAACCAAAGGAAGGGTCTCAGCTCCTCTTCTAACCCTATTTCTACTAAATCAGAGTCTTCAGAATCAGACAGATGGAGGCTTGATCTGAAGCTTCCCGTGAGAGTTCTCTCTCAAAGACCCGTATCTCGGCAATATTTCTTGCCTGCTCCGAACACTCATCAAGGACTACAAACGAGTTGGCCAAGGGATACTACTGCTCTAATTACATTCTTAGCTTGGATGGCCAGGGACTTGAGAAGTCCCTAGGACACCACATTAGTCCTTCCCCTTTTTTAACAACTCCTCCACCCCTCTGGGTCCTCAACACAGGGGCATGGGCAATCCTCACGGGGAAAGAGGAATGGGAAGGATGCTTGCCAGGCTTCTTACTGGAAGCCTTAGAAGCAGATCCTGGACTTGTACAGGACTTTGGGCTCTACTACTAGTGGTGTGGGGCGACACAGTGACTGAAGTTTGGGTTCTACCTACTGGTGGGGCTGGGGCAGGGCAGGGACTGAAGCTTGGGTTCTTAGCAACTTGCGGGGCAGGGTCAGGGAGGAGCTTGGGTTCTAGCTACTGGCGGGGCTGGGGCAGGGGCAGGGACTGAAACGGACACTGGAGCAGACACTGAGCAGGACGGGGCCTTACTAAATTTAGGGGGGATGGAGGAACCCTCACCACCAAACTGCCTCTCGAACTCTCTCTTTCTACCGCTGCCAGGATACAGGACAGCTACTGTAAGCATGACCCGAGTCTCCACACGGTTGCAGCATATGCTGTTTGGACAGTTCCTTAGCAGTATGGCCAAAGGCCAGACACAAGGCGCACTTGATCTTATCGCAAAAAACTGCTCAAGTGTCTGGTAGAGCCACACCGCCAAAACTGCCTGGGTGTCCAGCATAAAAACACATGATTCGCTCCTTTCCAATAAAGGCAGAGTTCGGGAGGTGTTGGTGTAACAGTACTAATTACATGAGTTTAACAGAGCCCTCCACCCCCATCCCAGATGCCCTTAGAGTCCAGATTCTTTTCAAGTTTCTCCTTTAACTTACTCCATACCTCCTAAGCCAGGTCTTAATGTCAGTAGCTGGGATAGATTCATTGAAAACTTTAATAGTCACTTAATAAACCCTGGCCTAGGACTGGAACAATCTTAAAGTCTTTCCAAGTGTCTTTGTCTCTCATCGCAGCATTCTCAAAGAAAAAGTCAACCCTTGCGGTCTGACAAACTTAAAATAACTCCCCGGGGGTAAACCAGATATGAAGGCAAACAGGTCCGAAGCAGAAAATCCCGTCCAAACAGTTTCTGTATAATAACATCCCTGGAAGGAACTTCCCCCCTTGGACCATTTCAAAATAACAACATTCCTCCGACTTGGGCATGGACATAGGTGTCTGCACTGGACCCTGTACAGATCTTCCACTTGCCATGCTGCATAAGATTGTCTTTGTGCTGCAGCAGGAGGGACAGGAGCAGAAGTAACAGGGGGAGCAAGAACTGAAAGACTGTGGGCAGAAGAGGCAGGAATAGCAGAAACAGGAGCAATTGAATAGAAGAGGCGAGAGCAGGGGGGAGGACAGGAATAGAAGAGGTAGGGGCAGTAGAGACAGAAGTAGAAACAGCAGAAGGGATGTAAGAACAGGAGAGAGAGTAGCGTTGGAAGCAAGAGGGGAGAGAATAGGAAGAACAGAAGGAATTGGAGAGATACTTGACCGCACCACTTCACAAGTAGGTACAGTGGGCACAGTTGCATGCAAGTACAGAGGGCACAGTAGGTACAGCCGCCATAGCAGGCACCATTGGCATAGCAAGTACAGGGGGCACAGTAGGTACATCAGCCATAGTGGGCACAGTCGGCATAGCAAGTACAGAGGGCACAGTAGGTACATCGGGCACAGCAGGCATAGTTGGTACAGTAGGCATATTGGGTACTGAATGCTGTAGTATAAATACTTCATAAGGGACAACAACACTTCCGATACAGGAGCAGACATGGCAGGGTCTGGCACAGACAAGACAGACAGGGCAGGGGCAGACACACCACTGGGGAAATAACAGAAGGAGATTTTATATTACCAGACACATCGGGGGATAGGGGTAAGGCAGACACAAGCCCTTTGGAGACCGGGCAGATTTTCTCACTACGATTGGTAGACCCTCCATCTCCATGGCATCTTCACATGTAGTATTAGCTTTACAGGCTGGCACTGGATCTCCTTTCACAGGTGGCACCCCAGAAACTGCATTTCCCATAACCAGGTCTTCCCTTGAAGCTGCGTTTGAATACCGGAAGTGACGGCAGGTGGCGCGCCTTTCAGGGCGCTGTAGACGGTGGGCTCTACATGAGAGACAGCGGACGGACGGACAGACAAGTCAGGCACAGAGTTTGTTAAACAATAAACATATTTAACAGATACTTGCAGCTTTGGCTTTCTTTTACTCCTCCGGTCAGGGATTCCTCATCACCAGCGGCATCCTCAGTGGAGTAAATGAGATTTTGTTCTTGGATCCGGGGTGACTCCAGCACCCTAATCTCTTTCAAGAGACCAGCAGGGCCCGACTCATCCCAGACCACACTCTCCCCACGTCTCCTACCTCTGCCTGGCCTGGTGTTACCAATGCTGCTGAAGCCGTGTCTGGATAAGTATCCAAACGTTCCATTTCTGCCATGGATGTGCGTGTGCCATCAACCACCTTCCCTCTCTCAGCCCGCTGCTCTCAAACCGCTCCTGGTTGGCAAAGGCCTCCTGCATGGGCCCAATTCGAACCTGCAGTTCCTCCTTCCTCCATCAAAACAGCCAGTTTCTCTTCCAACCTGGCAATCAGAGCTCGATACCTGGTCTTATTGGGAGCCATTTCCTTCATTTCTCTTACATTGGATTTTCATCCTCAGCAGTGGCTCCTCTGCCTGGATGGCCTTAAACGACCCGCAGGCCCACAACTAAGGCCTCAGCAAAACCAGCATCCCAGGCTGAAGTGATTTTCCAGCACTGGGAAGGAAGGGGCCAGACTGCCTCTCATCCTGGGACAGCTGCCCTGGATCTCCAGGCATGTTTGCTGAAAACTGCAGCCCAGTTCCCTGCAGGGAACCTGGGATAACTGAAAGAGTTCACCTGTGTGTGCAGAGCAACTCCAAACACAACCACACCCTTCAATGTCTATTAGGTACCTGGATAGTGTCCCCGTGTTTCACCCTATCCCTATCGATAGTATATATTAGGTACCTGGATAGTGTCCCCGTGTTTCACCCTATCCCTATTGATAGTATATATTAGATACCTGGATATTGTCCCTGTGTTTCACCCTATCCCTATTAATAGTATATATTAATTCACCATTAACTAGCTGCAGTAACCGCTCAAGCATATTTATAAAATGGAGAAAAGTGTATTTTTTATATTAAGTTTATTAAGTTGTAGTGTAAAACTCACCCAGGCAAATTTTCTCTATTTTATTAATAGGATATGATAAATAGTATAAAACTCACCCAGGTGAATATTCTCTATTTATTAATAGGATATGATAAATAGTGTAAAACTCACCCAGGGGAATTTTCTCTTTTTATTAATAGGATATGATAAAAGTGTGTAAGTCTCACTCAGGTGAATTTTCTCTATTTTATAATAGGATATGATAGTGTAAAACTCACCCAGGTGAATTTCTCTATTTTATTAATAGGATACGATAAATAGTGTAAAACTCACCCAGGTGAATTTTCTCTATTTTATTAATAGGATATGATAAATAGTGTAAAACTCACCCAGGCAAATTTTCTCTATTTATTAATAGGATATGATAAATAGTGTAAAACTCACTCAGGTGAATTTTCTCTATTTATAATAATATGATAAATAGTGTAAAACTCACCCAGGGGAATTTCTCTATTTTATTAATAGGATATGATAAAAAGTGTAAGTCTCACTCAGGTGAATTTTCTCTATTTTATTAATAGGATATGATAGTGTAAAACTCACTCAGGTGAATTTTCTCTATTTTATTAATAGGATATGATATATAGTGTAAAACTCACCCAGGGGAATTTTCTTTCTTATTTTAATAGGATATGATAAATAGTGTAAAACTCATGCAGTCAAATTTTCTCTATTTCTTAATACATATGATAAATAGTGTACAACTTACCCGGTGAATTTCTCTATTTTATTAGTAGGTATGATAAATAGTGTACAACTCACCTCACGGTGAATTTTCTCTATTTTATTAGTAGGATATGATAAATTGTGTAAAACTCACCCAGACGAATCTTCTCTATTTTATTAATAGGATATGATAAATAGTGTAAACTCTCCAGGCGAATTTTCTCTATTTTATTTATTGGATATGATAAATAGTATAAAACTAGGGATGGCCGGTTCGAGGATCCGAACCCGGATCCGCCGTGGATTTATCCCGTTCGCGAACGGCGGATTTTTCTGGATTTTCCGCCTTCCAAGCCGCAGATTTCGAAACTACGAGGATTACTCATATTTTCAAAAATACGTATTTCAAAAATTTCGAAATTACGAGATTTTCTCGTATTTTTGAAAAATTTTGTAAATACGGGAACTCTCGTAATTTCGAAAATTTCTGAAAATACGAGAAATCTCGTAATTTCGAGGATTTTTTTTTTCATTTTAATGGGTCCGCTCGCGGATTTTCAAATTTCGAATTTGGGGGCTAATCTACCATATATTAATTTTTCAAAAGAGGGTAGACAGTCCCTTTAGGGTATGATAAATAGTGTTAAAAACTCATGCAGGCGAATTTTCTCTATTTTATTAATAGGATATGATAAATAGTGTAAAACTCACCCAGGGGAATTCTTATTTTATTAATAGGATATGATAAATAGTGTAAAACTCACCCAGGCGAATTTTCTCTATTTTATTAATAGGATATGATAATAAATAGTGTAAACTCACCCAGGCGAATTTTCTCTCATTTTATTAAAGGATGTGATAAATAACGTAAAACTCACCCAGGTGAATTTTTCTCTATTTTATAATAGAGATGATAAATAGCGTAAAACTCACCAGGCGAATTTTCTCTATTTTATTAATAGGATATGATAATAGCGTAAAAATCACCAGGCAATTTTCTCTATTTTATTAAAGGATATGATAAATAGCGTAAAACTCACCCAGGCGAATTTTCTCTATTTTATTAATAGGATATGATAAATAGTGTAAAAACTCACCCAGGTGAATTTTTTCTATTTTATTATAGGATATGATAAATAGTGTAAAACTCACCCAGGTGAATTTTCTCTATTTTATAATAGGATATGAAAATAGTGTAAAAACTCACTCAGGTGAATTTTCTCTATCTTATTAATAGGATATGATAAATAGTGTAAAACTCACTCAGGGGAATTTTCTCTATTTTATTAATAGGATATGATAAATAGCGTGAGAACTCACCAAGGCAAATTTTCTCTTATTTATTAAAAGGATATGATAAATGCGCGTAAATCTCACCCAGTCGAATTTTC
>JAACNH010000226.1:0-129451 GCA_019447015.1 Hymenochirus boettgeri
TACGCCAGTGACCAAGCGAACCACACTGTAGACATACAGTGTGTCTGGTGGTACATACTATACAGATGTAGACATATAGTCGAGGGTGTGTATGGTTGTCCATTATAACAGTAATGCAACATATAGATGGGTGGTGTGTGGTGTACAGTTATACAGTATGTAACATATAGAGGGTGTGTGTAGTTGTACAGTATTACGGTTGTGACAATATAGAGGGTGTGTGGTAGTTGTACAGTATAACAGATGTGAACATATAGAGGGTGTGTGTAGTTGTACAGTAATACAGTATGTAGACATTAGAGGGTGTGTGGTGGTGTACAGTATATACGATGTAGACATATAGGGTGTGGTGTAGTGTACAGTATATACAGTATGTGACATATAGAGGGTGTGTGTGCTGTACAGTATATACAGGATGTAGACATAGAGGGTGTGTGTAGTTGTACACGGATATAACAGTATGTAACATATAGAGGGTGTATAGCGGATACAGTATATACAGGATGTAGACAATAGAGGGTGTGGTGGTGCTACCGTAGTATAAGTATGTAGACATATAGAGGTGTGTGTAGTGTGTACAGTATATACAGTATGTAGACAATAGAGGGTGTGTTGTAGTGTACAGGATACAGTATGGAGACATATAGAGGGGTTGTTGTTAGCGGTACAGTATATACAGTATGTAGACATATAAAGGGTGTGTATAGCGTTACGTATATAAGTCATGTAGACATATAGAGGGTGTGTATGGTCGTACATTATACAGTATGTCGACATATAGAGGGTGTGTAGGGGACAGTAATATACAGTATTGGTAGGGGAAAACATATAGAGGTCGTGGTGTAGAGGTACAGTATATACAGTATGTAGACATATAGAGGGTGTGTGTGGCTGTACAGTATATACAGTATGTAGACATATAGAGGGTGTGTGTAGTTTACAGTTATACAGTATGTAGACATATAGAGGGTGTTGTGTGCTGTACAGTATATACAGTATGTAGACATATAGAGGGTGTTGTTATGTACAGGATATACAGTATGTAGACATATAGAGGGTGTGTATAGCGGTACGTAATAACAGTATGTGACATTAGGGGTGTGTGTGGCTGTGTACAGTATATACAGTATGTAGACATATAGAGGGTGTGTGTGTAGTTGTACAGTATATACAGTATGTAGACATATAGAGGGTGGTGTATGTAGTTGACAGTATATACAGTATGTAGACATATAGAGGGTGGTGTGTGTGGACGGATACAGATGTAGGACATATAGAGGGTGTGTTATAGGTACAGTTATACAGTATGTAAGAAATAAAGGGTGTGTGTAGGTTGTACAGTATATATACAGTATGTAGACATATAGAGGGTGTGTTTAGTTGTACAGTATATACCGGGACGTATGTTGAGACATTATAAGAGGTGTGGTGTAGTTGTACAGTATAGTACAGTATGTAGAAATATAGAGGGTTGTGTACGTTCGTGTTTGATGTATACAGTAGAGGTTAGTTACAGTATGTAATGTGACATATAGAGGTGTGTGTAGTTGTACAGTATATACAGTATGTAGAACATATAGAGGGTTGTGTAGTTGTACAGTTTATACAGTAGTTAGACATATAGAGGGTTTGTGTGTAGTTGTACAGTATATACAGTATGTGACATATAGAGGGTGTGTGTAGTTGTACAGTAATACAGTATGTAGAACATAGAGGTGTGTGTGTTGTACAGATATACGTATGTAGACATTATAGACTTGGTTGTGGGTGATTTTGTACAGTATACGGTACAGTAAGATATAGAGGGTGTTGTTAGTGTACAGTATATTACAGTATGTAGGACATATAGAGGGTGTGTGTAGTGGTACCGTATATAGTATATACAGTATGTAGACATATAGAGGGTGTGTGTAGTTGTACAGTTTATACAGTATGTAGACATATAGAGGGTGTGTGTAGTTGTACAGTATATACAGTATGTCGACATATAGAGGGTGTGTGTAGTTGTACAGTATATACAGTAAGAACTTTTATAGAATCTCCCAGTATATTTGGCGCTCAGACAAAGGACAAGTAAATAACTTTTTATTAGTCTGGGGATTGGGAAAAATAAACAGTGTCTGATCCGTGAACATTAAAGCCTTTGGCCGTTGTCCATGTCGTGGTATCTGATCGGAACATTCATAGTGTGGGAATGTTTAACCGGATTCCATCGTTCCCACTGAGCCACAGGATAAGAACCGAATGTGATGTCACCGAATTCCAAATCCCCACAATGCATGGGGGGCACCTGGCCAGGGAATGTGACACATGTGAGATCAGATCCACAGGACCCCCCAGCGCAGTCCCTATCTGTGTTTCTGTCTGGGGGATCCTGTTTTACTTGTTTAAATCAAATCATTTTCATTCATTCAACTTAAAGGAGAGGTTAATCACTTTCTGGCGTCTCCCTACAAAAGATCCATCTGTGCCAAGTCAATTAAATAGAAAGTTCTGTTGAGCCCAAACTGCTCCGCCTCTTACCAGCCACCAAAGTGTCATTTGTTTAGTTTCCATTAAAAACCCAATAGCCCACTAGTCAGAATTAGTGGGTTACGTAGGCATCTGATTGGCTTAGAAGTCGGAGGTCCCACTTTGGGAAACTATCTTGGTTTCCATTCATTTGGCGCTGACGTTAATTTTCCATAAATAAAGAGACAAGAAGCGACACAGCCCGACGGGGACTCCCCGTGTGTTATTACATTCGGGGGCCAAGGAGACGTTCAGCTTTGTAAATGAATCTGGGAGATTTATCCTTCCTGTGGGTTTGGCCATCGACCTTCGACCACCGACAGGGTCCCATGTGCTGGCCCCGAACATTATTCTAGGGAATGTGGCCACGATCCTGGTATTTTGATCGTCTGCGATCCAGAGCTGACAGAGAATGATGGGAAATGTGGATTCTCCGTCCCCCGGAGTTAGGATTTAATTTCTAATTTTTTTGCTTCACTTTGGGATCATTTTACCTTCTGATACCAAACCCCTGAGAGAGAACGGCAGGGCAGAGCGAGCGATCAAACCATCTCCTTAAATGGGTCGGGCCTTGAACCAGATCCATGGGGATTTTGATCCGGCGCCAAGTTGAAAATGTTCTAAAGGGGAAGTTACACTGAGACAGTTTGGATTAAATGTTGCTGATGAGCTGTACACAATTAGATCAATGACAAGCAAAGACAGGAAGATGATCAATGTAAATTCCATCTCTGCGTCTATGGATAATGTGTGTGTGTTAAACATTCCTCTTCCATTAACCGTGAAGGACAAGTTCACCACTCAAATGAAAAATTGTATATAGGTTATTATTATTAATAAGGATTTTATATAGCGCCAACATCTTCCATGGCGCTTTTCAATGACCGCCATACATGTTACATACAGGGTAATACATGTTATACAAAGTCATACATATTACATACACAGGTAATACATAATATAAGTAAACAGAGTGTGGAGTTACTTACAGCAATACCGTGATACAATAGGAGAGAGGACTCTGCCCAAAGAGCTTACAGTCTAGAGGATATGGGGTGAGACATAAGGTGATGGGAATCGATGGCTGTAAATAGATTGGCAGTGGAGTGTGAGAGGCGGTTAGGATCAGGTTGGGTAGTAAGAGGGGTAATGTCTAGACCAGGTTATATGGGGCCTGAAGAGGTGGGATTTAAGGTTACGTTTGAAGGTATTAAGGGACGGTGAGTGACAGAGATGAGAGGGATTAGAGGAGTGAGAAGAGAAACGAATGAGCGGGGCAGCAGGGTTGATGATGGACTCACGCGGTGCCAGGCAGTTGTTTGGTAAACCACACAGGAGTGTGTTGCAGTAGTCTAGCTGGGATATGATTAGGGCATGGACTAGGATTTTGGTAGTGTCATGTGAGAGGAAGGGTCGAATGTGGGAGAGTTGGAGCCGACAGGAGTTAGTAAACGAGTTGACATGGGGTTTGAAATAAAGATCGGAATCTAGCGTTATTCCCAGGCAGCTGACATGAGGAGATGGGGGTGTTGTTAATATTAATAGTAAGACTAGGGAGGGGAACAGATCGTGAGGGAGGGAAAGGGACAAGTTCAGTCTTAAAAGGGATATTAAACTATTACATTTATATATATACAATATATACATTTATAAAACAATTTATACCTTTGGGAATAAGTGTAAAAAAATTAGGTCCTCCCCTGCCTGTCTTAATGCCCAGGTAAAAAAAGAAATTGGAAATTAAAAGGTTTTTAAAATGTTGAAATCAGAGGGAATGGGACAGGGAGTTTAAAACCTGTAATAAGGAGTTCAAGAAAGCTAAAATAGAAAATGAAATACGGATAGCAGAACAAAGCAAGTCCAACCCCAAAATTTTATAAATAGTAAAAGGATGAGGACCGAGAATGTGGGGACATTAAATAATGGGGCTGAGATGGTTATAGAAGATGCCAAAAAGGATAATGTGCTAAACTGTTTTTTCCATCTCTTTATTCACTATAAAGGAATCCTAGTCCTTATAGCAGGGACTGTAATAATATGAAGGGTATAAATGAGGAATATTCACTCTGTATACACTATAGAGAATCCTAGTCCTTATAGCGGGGACTGTAATAATAGGAAGGGTATAAATGAGGAATATTCACTCTGTATACACTATAGAGAATCCTAGTCCTTATAGCGGGGACTGTAATAATAGGAAGGGTATAAATGAGGAATATTCACTCTGTATACACTATAGAGAATATAAGGACTGAGGATACCTCTTATAGTGTTGAACTAGACACGGTGATTTTTTACGTGAATATTCCTCATTCCTTTTATAACGTTCCAATATTAGTCACAGTCCCAAGCTATAAGGACTAGGAATTCTTTTATTGCGTTAACAGAGTTAGTGGTGGAACTATTCCTCATTGTTTATACTGTTCATATTATTACAGTCCCTGGCTCCTGCTACTTAGTAGGACTAGGATTTGTCTTCCTATAGTGTAAGACAGATGTGTAAAATTCCTCATTATCTCGTTCATATTATGAACGAGTCCCTGACCTTTAAGACTAGGAACTACTAGGATTCTATTATAGCGCTATTCCTCCCCCCCCACGACATGTGAATATTCCTCCATTTATACTCCTTCATATTATTACAGTCCTGCTCTTTTATAGGCTCGAAGGACTAGGATTCTTATAGTGTCTGCCAGATTGGTGAATATTCCTCATTTCTACCCCTTCGTATTATACGGTCCCCGCTTCCCGCTCTCCTCCCGCTTAGCTCTTCCGCTATAAGGGACCCTCTAGGAGACTCTATAGTTGCAGACACGAGCGTGATGGAAATCTCATCATTTATAACTTCATATGATTACAGCCCCCCGACTGTCCTGGTTTGTAAGGACGAGGATGCTCATAGGTAATACAGAGTGAATATTCCTCATTTTATACCCTTCGTCTTAGTTACCGGTCCCCGCATTAAAAGGACTAGGAATTCTCTATAGTGTTCTACAGATGTGACTTATTCCCATTATACCCTTCATATAATTACAGTCCCCGCTTATAAGGACTAGAGGATACTCTATAGTGAATACAGACGTCCGCAATTATTCCTCATCCTGAACCCTTCATATGATTACAGTCCACGCCTATAAGGACTAGGATACCTCCTAAGTGTAAACCAGAGTGAATATTCCTCATTTATACCCTTCATATTATTACAGTCCCCCCGCTTATAAGGATTAGGATTTCTATAGTGCGAATACCACAGAGTGAAATATCCCTCATTTATACCCTTCATATTATTTCAGTCGCCGCTCATCAAGGACGTAGGATTCTCTATAGGGTATACAGACGTGAATATTCCTATTTATACCCTTCGTATATATTACAAGTCCCCGCTATAAGATAGGATTCTTTATAGGTTTTTACAGAGTGAATTTCCTCATTTATACCCTTCGTATTATATGACAGTCCCCAGCTATAAGAAGAGACTAGGAATTATCTTAGTGCTACTACATAGTGAAATTATCAACTTTTATACCCTCAGTATTATATAGACGCTCCGACTATACAGGACTAGGATTCTCATAGGTATATACGGAGTGAATACCCTCATTTATGACCCTTTCGTATTAAGGTCACCGTCCCCTATAAGGACTAGATTCTCTAGTGTTAGTAGTAAAAGAGTATGAATATATCAGTCCTGCATTCTTAACCTTCGTATATAATACAGCCCGATATAAGGACTGTGATCTCTATTAGCGTGAGACAGAGTGAAATATGCTACATATTATTAACCCTTCATATTATTACAGTCCCGCTTATAAGGACTAGGATTTCTATAGTGATACAGAGTGAACTATTTCCTCATATACCTTCTATTATTAACAGTCCCCGCTATAAGGACTAGGATTCTCTATAGTGATACAGAGTGGATATTCCTCATTTATTACCTTTATTATTACAGTCCCCGCATAAGACTAGGATCTCTCTATAGTGTATACAGAGTGCAAGTATATTATCCTCTTTATACCTTCGATTTATACAGTCCACCGCTAAGGACTAGATTCCTCTATGGTATACAGAGTGTGAATATCCTCCTTATACCCTTAATATTATTACAGTCCCGCAGCTATAAGGACTAGGATTTCTGATAGTGATTACAGAGTGAAAGTCCTCATTTATACCCCTTCGATATTATTACAGTCCCCGCTATAAGGACTAGGATTTCTTATAGTGTAACAGAGTGAAATTATCCTCCCATCATTTATACCCATTCGTATTATTACAGTCCCGCCTATAGAGGACTTAGGATTCTCTATAGTGTGTACAGAGTGAATAGTTCCTCATATTACCCTTCAGTATATTACAGTCCAGCTTATCATGGACTAGATATCTATATAGTGTATACAGACGTGAAGTATCCTATTTATACCCTTCGTATTATACGGTCCCCGTATAAGGACTAGGCATTCTCTATAAGTGTATTCAAGAGTGAATACCCTCATTTATACCATCTATTATTACAGTCCCCTATAAAGGACTAGGCTCTCTATGTGTATACAGAGTAAATTCAAACCTCATTTATACCTCTTATATTATTACAGTCCTCCGTATAAGGACTAGGGATTCCTTTATAGTGTCATTACAGAAGGAATTCCCTCATTCCTATACCCTTCGTATTATTACAGTACCGCCCATAAGCGCACTATGATTCTCTATAGGTGTTACCCAGCAGTGAAATTCCTCATTTATGACCTTTCAATTATTACACGTCCCGGCTTATTAAGGGAATAGGTTCCTTTAAGAAAGAAGGTACAGCTGGTCAATGTTGGAGGTTGAATATTGGGAGCGTGTAGAGTAACAGAAGGTTCACACTGGTCAATGTGTGATGTTGAATATTGGGACGGTTAGAGTAACGGAAGGTACGCCTGGTCCAATTGTTATTGTTGAATATTGGGAGGTTAGAGTAACAGGAAGTACAGCTGGTCAATGTTGGAGTTTGATTATTGGTGAGGTGTATAGTAACAGGAAGTCAGCAGCTGGTATCCAATGTTGGATGTTGAATTATTGGGAGGTTAAGTAACAGGAAGGTACAGATGGTCAATGTTGGCATGTTGAATATCTGGAAGGTTAGAGTCAGGACGGTTACAGATGGTCAATGGTTGGGATGTTGAATATTGGGTGTTAGCTGAACAGGAGGTACGGATGGTCAATGTTGGATTTTTGAATATTGGGAGGTTAGCAGAAGTAAGGCCAATAATATTGAGGTAGTAAAGAGTACAGCTTAGTCAACGTGGATGTTGTATTTGAAGGTTTAGAGTACAGGAAGTACAGCTAGTCAATGTTGATGTTGAATATTGGAAGGTTCGAGTGACAAAGGTACGGAGGCCATGTCATGTTGGATGTTTGAATATTGGAGGGTAGATAACAGGAAGGTTACAGTGGCCAATGTGGAGTGATTGATATTAGGAAGGTTTGAGTAACAGGAAGGTACGGCAATTGGTCAATGTTGGATGTTGATAATTGGGAGGTTGAGTAACATGAAGGTTACAAGCTGGTCAATGTTGGATGTGGAATATTGGAAGGTTAGAGGAAAACGGAAGGTACAGCTGGTCAATGTTGGGATGTTGACATATTGGGAGGTGTTAGCGTAAAACAGGAAGGTACAGCTGGCTCAAGTTGGATGTGAATATTGGAAGGTAGTAGAGGTAAAGAGAAGGTCAGCTGGTCCAATTTTGGATGTGAAGTCTTGGGAGTTAGAGTACAGGAAGGTACACTGGTATTTGGGATGTTGACTATTGGAGGTTACGAGTAAAGGAAGGTACAGCTGGGTCAATGTTGGATATTAATGCATATGGTGGGAGGTGTAGAGTAAAGGAAGGTACAGCTGGTCATGTGGATGTTGATAGTTAATTGGAAGCTAGGAGTAACAGGGAAGGTACCTCTGCTGGTCAATGTTGGATGTGAAATTTGGGAGGGTTAGAGTAACAGGAAGGTAAGCTGGTCTGTTTGATGTTGAATATTGGAGGGTTAGAGTAAACGGAAGTAAGCTGGTCCATGTTGGATGTGAATATGGTAGGTTAGCAGTGAAACATGAAGGTCAGCTGCAATGTTGGATGTTGATATGGGAGGTGTAGAGTAACAGGAAGTGGTACTATTCTGGTCAATGTTGGGATGTTGAAATGGGAGAAGGCTTTAGAGTAACAGAAACGGTTACAGACGGCCAATGTTGGATGTTGATATTGGGGAGGTTAGAGTAACAGTGAGATACAGCTGTCCAAAGTTGGATGTTGAATAATTGGCGAGGTTTAGAGTAACAGGAAGGTACAGGCCTGGCCCAAATGTTGGATGGGTAATATTGGGAGGTTAGAGTTAACAGAAAGGTACTGCACTGGTCAATGTTGGATGGTTGAATATTGTGAGGTTAGTAGTAACAGGAGTACAGGCTGGTCAATTTGATGTTTGAATACTCAGCCGGAGGTTAGAGTAACAGTGAATGGTACAGCTGGTCATCTGTTGGAGTGTTGAATATATGAGGTTGAGTACACGGAACGGTACAGGCTGTTCAATGGTTGGATGTTGGAATCATTGGAAGGTTAGATAATCAGGAAGGTACACTGGTTGCAATTTGATGTTTAATATGTGGACGGTTTAGAGTAACATGAAAGGTACGGCTGGTCAGGCTGTATGTTGGAGTTGAATATGGGAGTTAGAGTATACAGGAAAAGGTACAGTGGTACAATTTGGTTGTTGACATATGGGAGGTTATATAACAGGAGGTACAGCTTGGTCATGTGGATGGTTGAATATTGGGAAGGTTAGGAGTACAGGAAGGTACGATCTGGCCAATGTAGGAGATGTTGAATATTGGGAGGTTAGAGTAACAGGAAGGTTACCAGCCTTGACCATGTTGGAGTTGATATGGGAAGGTTAGAGTAACAGAAAGGTTACTAGCTGGTCTGTTGTTCTGTAATATTGGGGAGTTAAGCGTCCAGAACGGACCGCGCGTAAATGTTGGACTGTTGCTATGGGGGGTAGAGTAGAACAGGTAAGGTACAGCTGAGTCAATGTTGGATGTTAGAGATATGGGAGGTAATAGAGAACAGGAAGGTACAAGCTGGTCAATGTTGGATTGTTGAATATGAATGGGAGGTTAGAGTAACATGGAAGGTTACAGTGGTTCAAGTTGGATGTTGAATATGGAAGGTTAGCGTAACAGCAGTACAGCTTGGTCAATGTGGATGTTGAATATGGGGAGGTTACGTCAAACAGGAAGGTACAGATGGTCAAGGTGGGATGTTTTGAATATTGGAGGATAGAGTAACAGGAAGGTCCAATGGCTCAATGTAATGTGTGAAATGATGTGAAGGTTTGGTAACAGGAAGGTACCGATGGTCAAAGTTGGATGTTGAATATTGGGAGTTAGAGTAATCAGGAATGTACAGCTGGTCAAATGTTGGGATGTTTGAATATTGGGAGGTTAGAGTTGAACACTTTGGTTTTGAATAGGAATGGTCATGAGGTAGCGTCCAATGTGGATGTTGAATATCGGAAGGTTAGAGTAACAGGAAGGTTTACAGCGGGTCAATGTTGGATGTTGATAGTGGGAGGAGTTAGAGTACAAGAAGGTACGTAGCTGGCCAATGTTGGAGTGATTATTGGGAGGTTAGGAACAGAAGGTACGCTGATCTGCCAATGTTTGGCCTGTGACCTCTTGGAGGTCAGCGTAACGAAGGTACATGGTCAATGTTGGATGTTTGATTATTGGAAGGTTAGAGTACGGAACAGGTACGAGCTGGCCAATGTTGGATTTGAATATGGGAGGTAGAGGTAACCGGAAGGTACAGCTGTCAATGTTGGACTTGTTGAATTGGAAGAGTTAGAGTTTAAAGAGGTACCGCTTCATATTGAATAGGAAGGTATGGTAGGCACAGCTGTCATGTTGGATTTTTGAATATTGGGAGTTAGAGTAACAGGAGAAGGTGTACAGCTGGTCCAATGTTGGTGTTGAGAATTGGAAGGGTTGAGTACAAGGAAGTAAGCTGGTAATGTTGGATGTTGAATATGGCGAGGTTAGAGTAACAGGAATCTACAGGCTGGCTCAAGGGGAATGTTTGAATATTGTGGAAGGTTAGAGGTAACAGGAAGTAGTTGGCAATTTAGTTGCGGGGTGGTAAACGAAAGTGTCCTGGCAGGTTTGAAGATTGGAGGTAAGTAATGGGTAGAGGTCTGTTTTGGGAGGTAGAGTAACAGGAAGTACAGCCTGGTCAATGTTGAGATTGAATATTGGAAGGGTAGAGTAACAGAAGGTAGGTACAGCTGGTCAAGTTGGATGTTAAATTGGAGGTTAGAGTAACAGGAGTACAGCTGGCAATGTTGGATGTTGGAATATTGGGTAGGTATGATGTAAACAGGGAAGGTACAGCCTGGTCAATTTGGATTGATTAGTAAGTACATGTACGCGGGCAAGTGTGTTTAATAGGGAGGTAAGTAAGGAAGGTAACAGCTGGTCATGTTGGATATTGTAAGTTAGAGTTAGAGTAACAGGAAGGTACAGCTGGTCAATGTTGTGGATGTTGACTATTTGGGAGGTTAGAGTAACAGGGAAGGTTACCGACTGGTCAATGGTTGGATTGAATATCTTGGAAGGGTAGTTAGTACAGGAAGGTATACAGCTGGTCGAATGTTGGATGTTGAATATTGGGAGGAGTAGAAGTCGAAGTAACAAAGGGTACAATGTCAAGTGAGGTGTTGATATTGGGAGGTAGAGTAACAGGAGGTACGCTGGTCATGGTGTCGATTATATTGGGAGGTTAGGTTAACAGAAGGGACAGCTGGCCAATGTTGGAGTTGACTATTGGCGAGGTTAGAGTAACAGGAAGTACGCTGGTCAATGTTTGGATTTGATCATTGGCAAGGTGTAGAGTAAACAGGAAGGTTACAAGGCTCATTTTGGATTTTAATATTGGGAGAGGTAGAGTAACATGAAGGTACAGATGGTCAATGTTGGAAGTGTAAATATTGGAGGTTAGAGTAACAGAACGGTACAGATGGTCAATGTTGGATGTTTGAATATATTGGAAGGTTAGAGAACAGAAAGTCAGCTGCGTCATGTTGGTGTTGAAATCTGGGTGGAGGTTAGTGTAACAGGAAGTCACAGCTGTTCCAAGTGTTGGATGTTGAATATTGGGAGGTTAGAGTACAGGAAAGTACAGCTGGGTGGCAATGTGGATGTTGAATAGGAAGGTTTAGAGTAACAGGAAGGTACAGCTGGTATGTTGGACTTGAATTGGATGTGCAATATATGGGAGTTAGAGTAACAGGAAAGGTACGGATGGCAATGTTGATGTTGAATATTGGAAGGTAGAGTCAACAGGAAGGTACGATGGCCAATTTTGGATGTGAATATTGGGAGGTTAGAGTAACAGGAAGGTACAGTGGTCAGGTAGGATGTTGAATATTGGGAAGGTTAGAGTAACAGGAAGGTACAGTGGTCAATGTTGGATGTTGAATATTGGAAGGTGTAGAGTAACAGGAAGGTACAGATGGTCAAGTTGGATGGTTGAATATTGGGAGGTTAGAGTAACAGAAGGTACAGTGGCAATGTTGGATGGTTGAATATTGGGAGGTTAGTGTAACAGGAAGGTACCAGCTGGTCAATGTTTGATGTTGAAATTGGGAAGGTTAGAGTAACCGGAAGGTACGCTGGTTAATGTTGATGTGAATATTGGGAGGTTAGAGTAACAGGAAGGTACAGCTGGCAATGTTGGATGTTGAATATTGGGAGGTAGTGTAACCGGAAGGTACAGATGGTCAATTTGGATGTTGAATATTGGGAGGTGTAGAGTAAAAACAGAAGGTACAGCTGGTCAATGTTGGATGTTGAATATGGGAGGTAAGTAACAGGAAGGTCGCGTCAATGTTGGGAGTTGAATATTGGGAGGTTAAGTAACAGGAAGGTACAGTGGTCAATGTTGATGTTGAATATTGGGAGGGTATTAAGTAAAGGAAGGTACAGCTGGTCAATGTGTTCGGATGTTGAATATTGGAAGAGTTAGAGTAACAGGAAGGTACAGCATGGTCATGTGGTGTTGAATACTTGGGGTTAGGTAACAGGAAGGTACAGCTGGTAATAAGTTGGATGTTGAATATTGGGAGGTTAGAGTAACAGGAAGGTACAGCTGGGTTGGATGTGAATATTGGAAGGTAGAGAAACAGGAAGGTAACAGCTGGTCAATGTGGATGTTGAATTATGGGAGGTTAAGAGTAACAGGAAGGTACAGCTGGTCAATGTTGTGTTGAATATTGGAGGTTAAGTACAGGAAGGTACAGCTGGCAATGTTATTGGATCTGAGTATGGGAGGTTAGAGTAACAGGAAGGCTACAGTGGCAATGTTGGATGTTGAATATTGGGAGGTTAGAGTACAGGAAGGTAACACTGGTAATGTTGGATGTTGAATTTGGAGGTTAGAGTAACAGGAAGTAAGCTGGTTGGATGTTGATATTGGGAGGTTAGTAGTAACAGGAAGTACAGCTGGTCAATGTGGATGTTGAATATTGGAAGGTTAGTTAGAGTAACAGGAAGGTACAGCTCGTCAATGTTGGATGTTGAATATTGAAGGTTAGAGTAACAGGAAGGTACAGGTGGTCAATGGTGGTTATGTTGAATATGGGAGTTAGATAACAGGAAGGTACAGGGGTCAAATGTGGATGTTGAATATTTGGAGGTTAGAGTTAAATGGAAGGTACAGCTGGTCAATGTTGGATGTGATATGGAGGTTAGAGTAACAGGAAGGTACGCTGGTCAATGTTGGATGTTGAATTGGGGAGGTTAGAGGTAACGGAAGGTACGGTTGGCCAATGTTAGATGTTGAATATTGGAAGGTTAGAGTAACAGGAAGGTACGGCTGGCAATGTTGGATGTTGAAAATTGGGAGTTAGAGTAACAGGAAGGTACAGATGGTCAATGTGGGTATGTGTTGAATATTGGGAAGGTTATAGTAACAGGAAGTACAAGCTGGTCAATGTTGGATGTTGAATATTGGAAGGTTAGAGTAACAGGAAGGTACAGCTGGTCAATGTGGATGTTCAATATTGGGAGGTTAGAGAACAGGAGGTACGCTGGCAGTTGGATGTTGAATATTGGAGGTTAGGTAACAGGAAGTAGCGGCTCAATGTTGGATGTTGAATATTGGGGAAGGTTAGAGTAACAGGAAGGTACGGCTGGTCAATGTTGGATGCTGAATATTGGGAGGTTAGAGTAACAGGAAGGTACAGATGGTCAATGTTGGATGTTGAATATTGGGAGGTTAGGTAACAGGAAGGTACAGCTGGTCAATGTTGGATGTTGAATATTGGGAAGGTTAGAGTAACAGGAAGGTACAGCTGGTCAATGTTGGATGTTGATAATTGGAGGTTAAGTAACAGGAAGGTACAGTGGTGAATGTTGGATGTTGAATATGGGAGGGAGGTAAAGTAACAGGAAGGTACAGTGGTCATGTTGGATGTTGAATATTGGGAGAGTTAGAGTACAGGAAGGTACAGCTGGTCACGTTGATGTTGAATATTGGAAGGTTGAGAGTAACAGGAAGGTACAGCTGGTCAATGTGGATGTTGAATATTGGAGGTTAGAGTAACAGGAAGGTACAGCTGGTCAATGTTGGATGTTGAATATTGGAGGTTAGAGTAACAGGAAAGTACAGCTGTCAATGTTGGATGTTGATATTGGGAGGTTAGAGAACAGGAAGGTACAGATGGTCAATGTGGATGTTGATATTGGGAGGTTGAGTAACAGGAAGGTAAGATGGTCAATGTTGGATGTTGAATATTGGGACGGTTAGAGTTAGTAACAGGAAGGTACAGCTGGTCAATGTTGGATGGTGAATATTGGAAGGTTAGAGTACCAGGAAGGTTTACAGCTGGTCAAGTTGGATGTTGAATATTGGAGGGTTAGAGTAACAGGAAGGTACAGCTGGTCAATGTTGGATGTTGAATATGTGAAGGTTTAGAGTAACAGGAAGGTACAGCTGGTCAATGTTGGATGTTTGAATATTGGAAGGTGTAAGGTTAGAGTAACAGGAAGGTTACGCCTGCAATGTTGATGTTGAATATTGGGAGGTTAGAGTAAAAGGAAGGTACAGTGGCCAATGTGGATGTTTTGAAATTGGAAGGTTAGAGTAACAGAGAAGGTACAGCTGGTAATGTTGGATGTTGAATTATTGGGAGGTTAGGTAAGGAAGGTACAGCTGGTCAATGTGGATGTTGAATATTGGAAGGTTAGAGTAACAGGAAGGTACAGCTGGTCAATGTTGGATGTTAAATATTGGGAGGTTAGAGTAACAGGAAGGTACAGCTGGTCAATGTTGGATGTTGAATATTGGGAAGGTTTAGAGTAACAGGAAGGTACAGATGGTCAATGTTGATGTTGAATATTGGGAGGTTGGAGAGTTAGTAACAGGAAGGTACAGTCGGTTGGATGTTGAATATTGGAAGGTTAGAGTAACAGAAGGTACAGCTGGTCAATGTTGGATGTTGAATATTGGAGGTTAGAAGTACGGAAGGTACAGCTGTCGGTCATGTTGATGTTTGAATATTGGAGGGTTAGAGTAACAGGAAGGTACAGCTGGTCAATGGTGGATGTTGATATTGGGAGGTTAGAGTAACAGGAAGGTACAGATGGCCAATGTTGGATGTTGAATATTGGGAGGTTAGAGTAACAGGAAGGTACAGCTGGCCAATGTTGGATGTTGAATATTGGGAGGTTAGAGTAACAGGAAGGTACAGCTGGCCAATGTTGGATGTTGAAATATTGGGAGGTTAGAGTAACAGGAAGGTACTGCTGGTCAATGTTGGATGTTGAATATTGGAAGGTTAGAGTAACAGGAAGGTACAGCTGGTTGGATGTTGAATATTGGGAGGTTAGAGTAACAGGAAGGTACAGCTGGTCAATGTTGGATGTTGAATATTGGGAGGTTAGAGTAACAGGAAGGTACAGCTGGTCAATGTGGGATGTTGAATATTGGAAGGTTAGAGTAACAGGAAGGTACAGCTGTGGTCAATGTTGGATGTTGAATATTGGGAGGGTTAGAGTAACAGGGAAGGTACAAGCTGGTCAAGGTTGGATGTTGATATTGGGACGGTTAGAGTAACAGGAAGGTACAGCTGGTCAATGTGGGATGTTGAATATAGGGAGGTTAGAGTAAACAGGAAGGTACGGCTGGTCAGTTGGATGTTGAAATATGGGAGGTTAGAGTAACAGGAAGGTACGGTTGGCCAATGTTAGATGTTGAATATTGGAAGGTTAGAGTAACAGGAAGGTACGGCTGGCCAATTTGGATGCTGAAATCTGGGAGGTTAGAGTAACAGGAAGGTACAGATGGTCATGGAGTGTATGTTGAATATTGGGAAGGTTTAGAGGAACAGGAAGGTACAGCTGGTCAATGTGGATGTTGAATATTGGAGGTTAGAGTAACAGGAAGGTACAGCTGGTCAATGTTGGATGTTGAATATTGGGAGGTTAGAGTAACAGGAAGGTACAGCTGGCCAATGTTGGATGTTGAATATTGGGAGGTTAGTGTAACAGGAAGGTACAGCTGGTCATGTTGATGTTGAATATTGGGAAGTTAGAGTAACAGAAGGTACAGTGAGTTAAATGTTGGATGTGAATATTGGGAGGTTAGCGTAACAGGAAGGTACAGCTGGTCAATGTGTGGATGTTGAATATTGGGAGGTTAGGTAACAGGAAGGTACAGCTGGTCAATGTTGGATGTTGAATATTGGGAGGATGGAACAGAAGGAAGGTAAGCGTGGTCAATGTTGGATGTTGAATATTGGGAGGTTACAGTAACAGGAGTACAGGTTACAGCTGGTCAATGTTGGATGTTGAATATTGGGAGGTTACAGTAACAGGAAGGTAACAGATGGTCAAGGTTGGACTGGTTGAATATTGGGAGGTTGAGAGTAACAGGAAGGTACAGCTGGTACAATGTTCGATGTGTGAATTGGCAAGGTAGTAACAGGAAGGTACAGCTGGTATGTTGGTGTTGAATATGGAAGGTTAGAGTAACAGGAAGGTACAGCTGTGGTAAAGTTGGATGTTGAATATTGGGAGGAGTTTTGTAGAGTAACAGGAAGGTACAGCTGGTTGGATGTTGAATATTGGGAAGGTTGAGAGTAACAGGAAGGTACAGCTGGCAATGTTGGATGTTGAATATTGGGGGAGAGTTAGAGCTAACAGGAAGGTTAAAGCGTCATGGTGGGATGTGAATTGGAGAGGTTGAGAGTAACAGGAAGGTACGGCTGGCCAATGTTGGATGTTGAATATTGGGAGGGTTAGAGTAACAGGAAGGTACAGCTGGCCAATGTTGGATGTTGAATATTGGGAGGTTAGAGTAACAGGAAGGTACAGCTGGTCAATGTTGGATGTTGAATATTGGAAGGTTAGAGTAACAGGAAGGTACAGCTGGCCAATGTTGGATGTTGAATATTGGGAGGTTAGAGTAACAGGAAAGGTACAGCTGGTCAATGTTGGATGTTGAATATTGGAAGGTTTAGAGTAACAGGAAGGTACAGTGGTCAAATGTTGGATGTTTTGAATATTGGAAGGTTAGAGTAACAGGAAGGTACAGCTGGTCAATGGGATGTGAATATTGGGGAGGTTAGAGTAACAGGAAGGTACAGCTGGGTCAATGTGGATGTTGAATATTGGGAGGTTAGTAGAGTAAACAGGGAAGGTACAGCTGGTCAATGTTGTGATGTTGAACTATAGGGAGGTTAGAGTAACAGGAAGGTACGGTGGTCAATGGTTGGATGTGAATATTGGGAGGTTAGAGTAACAGGAAGGTAAGGTGGCAATGTTAGATGTTGAATATTGGAAGGTTAGAGTAACAGGAAGGTACGGTGGCAATGTTGGATGTTGAAAATTGGGAGGTTAGAGTAACAGGAAGGTACAGATGGTCAATGTTGGATGTTGATATGGGAGGTTAGAGTAAACAGGAAGGTACAGCTGGTCAATGTGGATGTTGAATATTGGAAGGTTAGAGTAACAGGAAGGTAACAGCTGGTCAATGTTGGATGTTCAATATTGGGAGGTTAGAAGTAACAGGAAGGTACAGCTGGCAATGTGGATGTTGAATATTGGGAGGAGGTTTAGTGTAACAGGAAGGTACAGCTGGTCAGTTGGATGTGAAATTGGGAAGTTAGATTACAGGAGGTACAGGGTAATGTTGGATGTTGAATATTGGGAGGTTTAGAGGTAACAGGAAGGTACAGCTGGTCAATGTTGGATGTTGAATATTGGGAGGGTAGTGTACAGGAAGGACAGCTGGTCAAATGTTGGATGTGAATAGTTGGAGGTTAGAGTAACAGGAAGACAGTGGTCAATGTGGATGTTGAATATTGGGAGGTTACCAGTAACAGGAAGGTACAGCTGGTGAATGTTGGATGTTTTGGAATATGGGAGGTTACAGTAACAGGAAGGTTACAGATGGTCAATGTTGGATGTTGAATATTGGGAGGTTAGAGTAACAGGAAGGGATACAGCTGGTCCAATTTCCGAGGTTGAATATTGGAAGGTTAAGAACAGGATCGTACAAGCCTGGTCAATGTTGGATGTTGAATATTGGAAGGGTCAGAGTAACAGGAAGGTACAGCTGGTCAATGTTGGATGTTGAATATTGGAAGGTTAGAGTAACGGGAAGGTACAGCTGGTCAATGTTGGATGTTGAATATTGGGAGTGTTAGAGTAACAGGAAGGTACAGATGGTCAATGTTGGATGTTGAATATTGGGAGGTTAGAGTAACAGGAAGGTACAGATGGTCAATGTTGAGTGTTGAATATTGGGAGGTTAGAGTAACAGGAAGGTACAGCTGGTCAATGTTGGATGTTGAATATTGGAAGGTTAGATAACAGGAAGGTACAGCTGGCCAATGTTGGATGTGAATATGGGGAGGTTAGAGTAACAGGAAGGTACAAGCTGGTCAATGTTGGATGTTGAAGATTGGAAGGTAAGGTAACAGGAAGGTACAGCTGGTCAATGTTGGATGTGAATATTGGAAGGTTAGAGTAACAGGAAGGTACAGCTGGTCAATGTTGGATGTTGAATATTGGGAGGTTAGAGTAACAGGAAGGTACAGCTGGTCAATGTTGGATGTTGAATATTGGGAGGTTAGAGTAACAGGAAGGTACCAGATGGTCAAATGTTGGATGTTGAATATTAGGGAGGTAGAGTAACAGGAAGGTACGGGCTGGTCAATGTTGGATGTTGAATTTGGGAGGTTAGAGTAACAGGAAGGTACGGTTTTGGCAATGTTAGATGTTGAATATGGGAGGTTAGAGTAACAGGAAGGTACGGCGGCAATGTTGGATGTTGAAAATGGGAGGTTAGAGTAAGAAGGTAAGGGTACAGATGGTCAATGTTGGATGATTGAATATTGGGAGGTTAGAGTAACAGGAAGGTACAGCTGGTCAATGTTGGATGTTGAATATTGGAAGGTTAGAGTAACAGGAAGGTACAGCTGGCAATGTTGGATGTTCAATATTGGGAGGTTAGAGTACAGGAAGGTACAGCTGGTCCAATGTTGGATGTTGAATATTGGGAGGTTAGTGTAACAGGAAGGTACAGCTGGTCAATGTTGGATGTTGAATATTGGGGAGAGTTAGAGTAACAGGAAGGTACAGCTGGTCAATGTTGGAGTTTGAATATTGGGAGGTTGAGTAACAGGAAGGTAAGCTGGCAATGTGGATGTGAATATGGGAGGTTAGTGTACAGGAAGGTACAGCTGGTCAATGTTGGATGTGAAATATTGGGAGGTTAGGAGTAAAGGAAGGTACAGCTGGTCAATGTTGGATTGTTGAATATTGGGGAGGTTAGAGTAACAGGAAGGTTACAGTGGTGAATGTGGATGTTGAATATTGGGAGGTTACAGTAAACAGGAGTACAGCTGGTCATGTGGATGTTGAATATTGGAGGTTAGAGAACAGGAAGGTACAGTGGTCAAGTTGGATGTTGAATATGGAAGGTTAGAGTAACAGGAAGGTACAGCTGGTCAATGTTGGATTGAATATTGGAAGGTATAGAGTAAAAACAGGAAGGTACAGCTGGGTCAATGTTGGATGTTGAATATTGGAGGAGTAGAGTAGTAACAGGAAGGTACAGCTGGGCAATGTTGGATGTTGAATATTGGGAGGTTTAGAGTACACAGGAAGGTTACAGTGCGTCAATGTTGGATGTTTGAAAATATTGGGAGGTTAGAGTAACAGGAAGTACGATGGTCATGTTGGATGTTGAAATATTGGGGAGGTTAGAGTAACAGGAAGTACAGCTGGTCAAGGTTGGAGTGAATATTGGAAGGTTAGAGTAATACAGGAAGGTACAGCTGGTCAAGGTTGGATGTTAAATATTGGAAGGTTAGGTAATAGGAAGGTACAAGCTGGTCAATGTTGATGTTGAATATTGGAAGGTTAGAGTAACAGGAAGGACAGATGGTCAATGTTGGATGGTAAATATTGGAAGGTTTAGAGTATAATAGGAAGGCTACAGTGGTCAATGTTGGATGTTGAATATTGGGAGGTTAGATAACAGGAAGGTTACAGCGGTCAATGTGGGGATGTGAATATTGGGAGGTTAGAGTAACAGGAAGGTACAGTCGTGGTCAATGTTGGATGTTGAATATTGGGAGGTTAGGAGTAAAAGGAAGGTACAGATGGTCAAGTTGGATGTTGAATATTGGGAGGTTAGAGTAACAGGAAGGTACAGCTGGTCAATGTGATGTTGAATATTGGAAGAGTTAGAGTAAAGGAAGGTTACAGCTGGTCAATGTTGGATGTTATATTGGAAGGTTAGAGTAAAGGAAGGTACAGCTGTCAATGTTGGATGTTGAATATTGGGAGGTTAGAGTAACTAGGAAGGTACAGCTGGTCAAGTTGGATGTTGAATATTGGAAGGTTAGAGTAACAGGAAGGTACAGCTGGTCAATGTTGGATGTTGAATATTGGAAGGTTAGAGTAACAGGAAGGATACAGCTGGTCAATGTTGGATGTTGAATATTGGAAGGTTAGAGTAACAGGAAGGTACGGCTGGTCCATTGTTGGATGTTGAATTGGAAGGTTAGGAGTAACAGGAAGGTTACGGCTGGTCAATGTTGGATGTTTGAATATTTGGAGGTTAGAGTAACAGGAAGGTACGGCTGGTCCAATGTGGATGTTGAAATTGGGAGGTTAGAGTAACAGGAAGGTACGGCTGGCCAATGTTGGATGTTGAATATTGGGAGGTTAGAGTAACAGGAAGGTACGGCTGGTCAATGTTGGATGTTGAATATGGGAGGTTAGAGTAACAGGAAGGTACAGCTGGTCAATGTTGGATGTTGAATATTGGGAGGTTAGAGTAAAAAACAGGAAGAGGACAGATGGTCAATGTTGGATGTTGATATTGGGAGGTTCAGAGTAACAGGAAGGTGACAGCTGGTCAATGTTGGATGTTGAAATATTGGAGGTTAGAGTAACAGGAGGTACAGCTGGTCAAGTGTGATGTTGGATTATTGGGGTGTTAGAGTTAACAGGAAGGTACAGCTGGTCAATGTTGGATGTTAATATTGGAAGGTTAGAGTAACAGGAAGGTACAAGCTGGTCAATGTTGGATGTTGAATATTGGGGAGGGTTAGAGAACAGGAGTTCAGCTGGTCAATGTTGGATGTTGAATATTGGAAGGGTAGAGTAACAGGAAGGTACAGCTGGTCAATGTTGGATGTTGAATATTGGAAGGTTAGAGTAACAGGAAGGTACAGCTGGTCCAATGTTGGATGTTGAATATTGGGAGGTTAGAAGTAACAGGAAGGTACAGCTGGTCAATGTTGGATGTGAATATTGGAAGGTTAGAGTAAACAGGAAGGTACAGGCTGGTCAATGTTGGATGTTGAATATTGGGAGGGTTAGAGTACAGGAGGTGCCAGCTGGTCAATGTTGGATGTTGAATATTGGGAGGTAGAGTAACAGGAAGGTACAGCTGGTCCAATGTTGGATGTTGAATATTGGGAGGTTACGAGTAAAACAGGAAGGTAAGCTGGATACATGATGGTAAGGAAGCTGGAGTCAATGTTGGATGTTGAATTTGGGAGGTTAGACGTAAACAGGAAGGTACAGCGGGTCAATGTTGGATGTTGAATATTGGGAGGGTAGAGTAACAGGAAGGTCAAGCTGGTCAATGTTGGATGTTGAATATTGGGAGGTTAGAGTAACAGGAAGGTACAGCTGGTCAATGTTGGATGTTGAATATTGGGAGGTTAGAGTAACAGGAAGGTACAGCGGTCAATGTTGGATGTTGAATATAGGAGGTTAGAGTAACATTGAAGGTACAGGCTGGTCAATGTTGGATGTTGAATATTGGAAGGTGTAGAGTAACAGGAAGGTACAGGTGGTTCAATGTTGGATGTTGATATTGGGAGTTAGAGTAACAGGAAGGCTACAGGTGGCTTTCAATGTTGGATGTGAATATTGGGAGGTTAGAGTAACGGAAGGTACGAGCTGGTCCAATGTGGATGTTGAATATGGGGAGTTAGAGTAACAGGAAGTCACGGCTGGTCAATGTGGTGTTGAATATCGGAAGGTTAGAGTAACAGGAAGGTACAGCTGGTCAATGTGGATGTTTGAATATGGGAGGTAGAGACAGGGAAGGTAGTTGCCTGGTCAATGTTGGATGTTTGAAATTGGGCAGGTTTAGAGTAACGGAAGGTACGGGGTCAATGTTGGAGTTGAATATTGGAAGGTTGAAGGTTAGAGTAACAGGAAGGTACAGCTGGTCAATGTTGGATGTTGAATATTGGGAGGTTAGAGTAACAGGAAGGTACAGCTGGTCAATGTTGGATGTTGAATATTGGGAGGTTAGAGTAACAGGAAGGTACTGCTGTAACGCGGTAGCGTTGATTGGAAAGTCGCAGGTAACATCCTCTTTACGGAAAGTCCAGTATTTGGACATTAGATAGATTAGATTTTTCTGCGAATTTCTAATCTGTTTAATGCCTACCTGTGTATGGACGGCTTAGGCTGCGTACACATGTGAGGATCATGCGTGTCTGGGCGCTCAGCAGTCGTTCTTTCATCTGTCTTTTGATCAACTAACGACTGCAGCCCGCCCAGACACACACAATCCACAGCTAGGAGGCTCTGTTGGCGGTCAGCCCTGGGTCACACTGCCCGAAGGGAATTTCCCGTTTGTCTATAAGCCTGACACATATATATATAATAAATATCACATTGAATCTCTCTAATGTTGTAAGTGTCCAATATTAGTCTTAGGAAATCCAAGCTCATCTTTACTGCAGGATCAATTTACAACTCCCACCGCCCAGACAGTCAATCACCAGAGACCAAGCGACCACACATGTAGACATACAGTGTGTATGGTGGTACATTATATACAGCATGTAGACATATAGAGGGTGTGTATGGTGGTACATTATATACAGTATGTAGACATATAGAGGGTGTGTGTGGCTGTACAGTATACTACAGGATGTGACATAGAGGGTGTGTGTTAGTTGTACAGGATATAACAGTTGTAACATATAGAGGGTGGTATGGATACAGTTATAACACAGTTGTAGATATAAGAGGGTGTGTGTTGGATGCTACGTGTATAAGTATGTAGACATATAGAGGTGTGTGTGTAGTGTTACAGGTATATACAGTATGTAGACAATCTAGAGGGTGTTGTTGTAGTTGTACAGGATATACAGTATGGAACATATAGAGGGGTGTGTTGTTAGCGGACAGTATATACAGTATGTAGACTATAAGAGGGTGTGTATGCCGGTTACTATATAAAGATGTAGACATATAGGGGTGTGTATGTCGTACATGTAATACAGAATGTCGACATATAGGGAGTGTGTAGAGGGACAGTAATATACAGTATTTGGTTAGGGGAAAAAAACATATAGAGGGTGTGTGTAGAGGTACAGTATATACAGTATGTAGACATATAGAGGGTGTGTGTGGCTGTACAGTATATACAGTATGTAGACATATAGAGGGGTGTGTAGTTGTACAGTATATACAGTATGTAGACATATAGAGGGTGTGTGTAGTTGTACAGGATATACAGTATGTAGACATATAGAGGGTGTGTATAGCGGTACAGTATATACAGTATGTAGACATATAAAGGGTGTGTGTGGCTGTACAGTATATATACAGTATGTAGACATATAGAGGGTGTGTGTAGTTGTACAGTATATACAGTATGTAGACATATAGAGGGTGCGTGTAGTTGTACAGTATATACAGTATGTAGACATATAGAGGGTGTGTGTAGTTGTACAGGATATACAGTATGTAGACATATAGAGGGTGTGTTTAGCGGTACAGTATATACAGTATGTAGACATATAAAGGGTGTGTATAGCGGTACAGTATATACAGTATGTAGACATATAGAGGGTGTGTGTGGCTGTACAGTATATACAGTATGTAGACATATAGAGGGTGTGTGTAGTTGTACAGGATATACAGTATGTAGACATATAGAGGGTGTGTATAGCGGTACAGTATATACAGTATGTAGACATATAGAGGGTGTGTGTGGCTGTACAGTAAGTCCTTATAGCGGGGACTGTAATAATATGAAGGGTATAAATGAGGACTATTCACTCTGTATACACTATAGCGAGGAAGTTTAGGGGCCAGGAGTGATGATAGGGAGAGCTAGCAGAAGAGGCAGTGGAGACAGGGGAAGGAATAGGGGTGGTCGCAGATGCTCATCCTCGGAGTCAGAATCTAGCCACTCTGCTCGCCACTCACGGAAAAGGCGTAGGGAGAGAAGGGGCCACAGGAGTTCTAGAAGCCAGTCCAAGGCACACGATAAGAGGCACAAAGGACGGCATGGGTCCAGGAGGCGCAGGCGTTCATCGTCCTCCACAATTAGCACATCGGCCAGCACCAGATCCCGTTCCGATTCAAGGCGGCACAGCAGGGCATCTATGAGAGGGAGTAGGCTGTGGTTGACCGAGCACCTGACCGCTGACCAGGGGCGGGATGCAACGGCTTCGGGACAACAGGCCAGTGGTGAGTTGTCATGTGCGGGCGCTTGGGGGGCGTCAGGGGGGGCTGTGGAAAGAGGTGAATTGGTGCAGGCTATTAAAGCACTTATGGGAAAAATCGAGGCTATGCCTCATGGCTCTGCAGGGAGTTTTTCTCCAGGTGGAGCAGGGGGGCTCCAGCCTGTGTCGGCGGTTAGCAGGGCGGAAGCCCTGAAGGACACATATTTCTGTGTGGTGAGTCCACTCGGGGTACATGTCTCGGAGGAGGTAAAGGAAAAGATTTGGAGGAATGAATATGTGGAAATTTGGTCTCTCATCAATACGGACATGGTGACGGTGGACAAGGAATATGTCCGAACAGAGACGGGTAAGGAGAAAAAACCAAAGGTGGCTAAAACCTTTGGTAATTGGGTGCAGGCTTTCTGCGTTCTGGCAGGGGTCATTGGTAGGAAATTTCCACAAAAATGTTCCGACCTATTTATTTATCTTGACACCATCTTCGGGGCATATAAAGTCTATGGGGGAGCAGCTTGGTGGCATTACGACGAGGAGTTTCGTCGTAGGTTGGCAGTGCACCCAGAAGTAGGTTGGAACACTAAGGCCACCGACTCATGGATTAGGATCATGATGTCACAGAAGGCCTCAGGGATGATACCTAGCTTTGGAAGTAACCCCGGGGTGTCAGGTTATGGTACCACGTCATTAGCCAAGAAAGCAGGTCCATGCTGGCTTTTCAATGAGGGCCAATGTAAGTTTGGGGCAGCCTGCCGTTTTCGCCACGAATGTTCCTTTTGTGGGGGGGCAGGGCATTCTGCAGCCAAATGTTTCAAAAAAGGGAAGGCATCAGCCAAGAAGCCTAGTACTAGGAGGCCAGAGGACCACAGTGAACGTGGGCGAGATGGGGCCTTGGTTAGATAAGTACCCAAGAAGGGAGGCCGCTGAGTTATTAAGAAACGGTTTTGTACATGGTTTTTTTATCCCCTTTCACTTTTCCCCTTCCCCAGTTTTTTCAAAAAATCTGAAGTCCGTTAGGGAGGCACCTCAAGTGGCGAGGCAAAAACTTCAGGCTGAGATCCAATTGGGTCGGATGGCGGGCCCTTTCTTTGACCCACCGTTCCCCAATATTCGGGTTTCCCCTTTGGGCCTTGTACCAAAGAAGGAACCGGGTAAGTTCAGATTAATACATCATCTGTCTTACCCAAAAGGGGGATCAGTTAATGATGGCATAAGCCCTGAAGCAGCGTCGGTATCCTATGTATCGTTCGACAGAGCGGCATCGCTAGTACAAAAGGCAGGAGTAGGAGCATTGATGGCGAAGTCGGATATCGAGGCCGCTTTTCGCCTGTTACCGGTGCATAGGGACTGTTTTCATCTTTTGGGTTGCAGCCTGGATGGGCTTTACTATTATGACATGTGTCTCCCCATGGGGTGTGCGATGCCCTGGGCCCTTTTCGAAACGTTCAGTACATTCCTTGAGTGGGTAGTTCAATTTGAGACGGGCTCCAGATGTGTCCTTCACTACCTGGATGATTTTCTTTTGGTGGGTCCCAAAGAGTCTGAACAATGCTCCTTTTTATTACATTCGGGTACCTGATGGGTAGGTTTGGAGTCCCTCTGTCGGCTGAGAAGACGGTAGGCCCGGTGACCACTCTTTCATTTCTGGGTATTGAGATAGATTCTATCAAAATGGAATGCAGACTCCCAGCTGATAAGCTGTCAGATCTACTGAAGGGTATTAGGTTTTGCCTAATGGCCAATAAGATTACCCTCGGGCAATTACAATCCCTATTAGGTTCCCTGAACTTTGCCTGTAGAATATTACCTATGGGAAGGGTTTTTTGTAAGCGATTATCTTTGGCCACATGTGGGGCGAAAGCTCCTCACCATCACATTAGGTTGACTAGGCAGCTTAAAGAAGACCTGAAAGTATGGGAGGCATTTTTAGGGTCCTACAATGGGAAGTCGCTGATCCAGAAGGCAGAGCAGTCTAGTGAGGAGCTGCAGTTATACACTGATGCGGCTGGCTCGCTGGGCTTTGGAGCCATCTTTGGAAGGTCTTGGAGCACTGGGCAGTGGCCCAGTAGCTGGTTGGCTTCAGGTAATTGTAGGAACCTTACTTTGCTGGAATTTTTCCCAATCATAGTGGCAGTGGAATTGTGGGGTGACAGGATGTCTAACAAAGCCATTTGTTTTTGGACTGATAATGAAAGCGTGGTCCAGGTAATTAACAAACAATCTTCATCTCCCCTCTTGTTCTCGCTCTTATGCGACATCTGGTTCTCCGCTGCTGGCAGCTTAACATCTGGTTTAGAGCCAAGCATGTTCCTGGTATTGAAAACAAGATTGCTGACTCTCTTTCTCGTTTTCAGTGGGAAGACTTCCGCAGGTTGGCTCCGGAGGTGGAGTTGGAGGGGACACATTGCCCAATTTCCTTGTGGGAGATAGCGGACAACAGCTGATGGCCATGGTACAGGCATCAGTGGCACCCTCAACGTGGCAGAATCATGGTAAGGCGTGGAAGGAGTGGGTAGCTATGGCTGGGGAAAGAGATGTCCAAGAGGTACCCAGCATTAGGAAGCGAGTTCTTTTAGACTATCTAGTGAACCTTAGAAATTCCCGTTGCTCGGGTTTAGTGGCTCAGAGGAGATTGCAGGGTATTTCCTTTTTGGGTTGGCAGGACATAACAAAGGATTTCCTGATCCAGTCAATCCTTAGGGGTTGGAAAAAGGAGTATATACCAAAAGAGACCAGGCGTCCAATTTCATTTCAGGTCCTGATTAGGCTCATTGAGGCCCTTCCTTCTGTCTGCAAATCCTCGTATGAGGCATCTCTTTGCAAGGCTGGTTTTTCCTTAGCATTTTTCGGAGCCATGCGGGTGGGTGAGCTGGTTCCCCCTGGGGCTAAGGGGACGGGAGGTTTACGAGTGGAGGACGTATGCGTAATGAATGGCAGGATTAGGGTTCTTATTAGACTGTATATTAGACCGGTATTTATTAGACTGTATATTAGATCGGTATTTATTAGACTGTATATTAGACCGGTATTTATTAGACTGTATATTAGATCGGTATTTATTAGACTGTATATTAGATCGGTATTTATTAGACTGTATATTAGACCGGTATTTATTATACTGTATATTAGACCGGTATTTATTAGACTGTATATTAGACCGGTATTTATTAGACTGTATATTAGACCGGTATTTATTAGACTGTATATTAGACCGGTATTTATTAGACTGTATATTAGATCGGTATTTATTAGACTGTATATTAGACCGGTATTTATTAGACTGTATATTAGACCTGTATTTATTAGACTGTATATTAGACCGGTATTTATTAGACTGTATAATAGATCGGTATTTATTAGACTGTATATTAGACCGATATTTATTAGACTGTATATTAGACCGGTATTTATTAGACTGTATATTGGACCGGTATTTATTAGACTGTATAATAGACGGGTATTTATTAGACTGTATATTAGACCGGTATTTATTAGACTGTATATTAGACCGATATTTATTAGACTGTATATTAGACCGGTATTTATTAGAAGCTGTTATAATAGACAGGTATTATTAGACTGTATCTGAGACCGGTATTTATTAGGATGTGAGTATAGACCGGTATAGTTATTCAGACTGTAATGAGAGCCTGTATTGTATGTGACTGTAGATTAGAACCGGGTATTATTAGACGTATAAGGTAGATCGGTATTTATTAGACTGTATAATTAGACAGTGTATTTATTAGATGTATATTGGACTGCGTTATTATTAGACTGTATATTAGACAGGGTATTTATTAGAATGTATATTAGACGGGTATTTATAGACTGTATAATAGACAGGATATTAGACTGTACTATTAGACAGGTATTTATTATGATGTATATTACGACAGGTATTTATAGCTGTATATTAGCATGGTATTTATTAGGCTGTATATTAGACCGGTATTTATTAGACTGATATTAGACAAAATATCGAGTTATAGCGTTTTTAGTAACACGGATATGACTGTATATTAGACCGGTATTTTATTAACTGTATATTAGACTCGGTCATTTTATTAGACTGTAGTATTAGACCGGATTTTAGACTGTATTTAGATCCGTGAATAGGTAGCACTGGTATAGTACGGTTTTAGATGTATATTAGACAGGGTATTTATTAGAATCGTATATTAGACCGGGATTTATGTAACATGTTATAGACCGGTAGAGTTATTAGACCGGTATTTATAGACTGTATTTAAGATGCAGTATTTCCATTAGCTGTATATTAGGACATGTATTTATTAGGACTGTATATTAACAGGAAGTTATTAGGATGTAGTATTGACAGGGTATTTATAGGACGTAGATTAGACTATTTATTAGACTGTGATATTAGCCGGTATTTATTAGACCTGTCATTAGACCGGTCTTATTTAGGACTGGGTATTAGGACCGGTATTTATTTAGACTGATATTAGACAGGTATTTATTACACTGTAATATAGACCGTTTTTAGTAGGAATGTATATATTAGACAGGTATTTGGGAGATAGACTGATATTAGACCGGTATTTATTACACTGTATATTAGACAGGTATTTATTAGACTGATATAGAGGACAGGTTATTTATTAGACATTGTATGATTAGACAGGGGTATTTATTGAGAGAGGCCTTCGGTATTATTAGGTGTACTGCATTTAAGTGACAGACCCCACGGGTGTTGTTATCTATTAAGAACCCACGGACGGTCTGCGTCCAGTCATAGCATCGCAATCTCCACCCCATATCCCTAGAAGGATCAGGCTACTGCAATGTTCCCTGTGAAGGGGGGTAACTACCAGGGGAGCCTAGGAGCCAAGGGGGCACCATCCTCTTATTTTCCCTATGTCATATATAGCTCTCCCAGAAAAACCACCTGCATGAAGGCGCGGACTAAGGGGCCCCATCATAGTTTCGCTGGGGGGCCCGGTGATTCCTGGTTACGTCACTGTCCCAGTGCTCCACGTGGAGGAGAACGATGACAGAGCTGAACGAGACAATACCCAGCCCCAAGCCTCGGTTCTACCATGTCCCAACCACAAGGAGCTTGTCCCAAGTGTCTAATTACCAGTGTTGTCAACAAGCAGCCAATCCTAATTACCCCGAGGCGCAGCTCAGTCATCCGCACACATGACAGAAAGGCTGGAAAATGTCTCCACTAATATCCACTAAATACGATAAGAACTTTTATTGAATAACCCCCTATATATGGTACATACACAGTATACGATACATACACAGTATACGATACATACACTGTATATGGTACATATACTGTATAAAGTACTACATGAAATCCGACCCCATTACAATCGGTCTCTGATCAGCCTTCATACAAACCAAGTGGCATGCTGGGAATTAATATCGACATAAGAAAACATACCACAATTCAATCACTGATGAAAATACCAGTACCTCATATTATTCAACTTATGCAAACGAATACACATTCGCACAGATCACACAATTAGAACCACTGGGCCACCCTAATTATAACAATAGTCATGGTCATCATCTGAAACATTTACGTCCATTTTGGACTACAGTTTGAACAATTTCTTTCCCTTTCCCCTGTGGCTGGAGGGTCCAACTGGTATGTGTCAAAAATCAATAACATCTGTGGGCAGGACAATTGGCGACCATCTTTTTTGGAGAGTTGAAGTGATACAGGACCGCACAATCCCAAACGTATATTCTCTTCTGTGATTTATAACAGGGCGTTCCTTTGTACTTCTCGATTGACATCTTTTTCCCTGACTGTGTAATCGTTTTGCCCGATATAAAAACACGCAGGGAACAGTTCAGTCAAGTTAGGTCCACTAAAAACATAGTGCCTCTGTGCTAACAACCTCCTCCGAACACGTTGCCGTCCCCCCACACATCGAGGATGTGGAAAGTCATTGCCATGTATCACGAATTACAAGGTGTTTAAGTGCAATTAGCGGCAAGAGAAACATCCAATTCGGCCCCACCCGCAAGGTACCAAAAAAATACGCTTTGGACTTCACCCCTTGCCTTAGGTCCGGTTTTAACCAACAATTCTCAAATTACACGCCCCACTTTTCTACGCACGCTAGAACATTGTATCTAAAGGGTAAAGTTCATCCTGGTTTCACTAATTCCAAGTTGAGGACTACACCACACATTCATTCACCAGATTGGAAATGTACAAGTCAATAGGGAATGTTTCCCTGATATTGACAGGGCTTTCATTAACTGTCTTAAGGGTACGGCATGCTTGTACCCCATTTGATAAATCTCTGTGTTTCATTTTTCTTTTTTCCCCCCCCCAACAAGTTGCCTCCGTGAGATAGTGTCAGTGTGATTACGTAAATGGAATGAGTATTACGGGATAGCTTGCAGTACGAGGGGGGGGGTGAAAACTGGAAGCACGTAGAACATATTCGATCAGTCCCTTCCTAAAAAGGGTGGTCCACCAGATCCCTCCACCATTCTTAAACCTCCTTAAATCAAACAAATCAATGTACTGAGTTCATTGAATGTACCCAGTCAGTTGATTGGTTTGTTCAATGCAATTGCTCTCGCTAAGAGAGGAGGACTTGTAACTCTCCCTTACCATCCCCAAATACTACAATAGTTCGCTGTGAACCTCACCTGAACCAATTCCCTGGAGCCCCAACGACTAGTACTATATATTATTCTTCAAAATCTTGTATATACAGTTGGCCATAAAAAATGGGACACATTGGACCCATAGCAGTCTGCCCTGAAAAGCAATAAAAGAAAACGTCTCAAAGAAGTAATTCTTACTCAGAATCAAATCGAACTTCCATCAGACATTCCATGGTGGATTAGTATAAATATATACAGGATATACAAATAAATAAATTTGTATATGGTATTTACAGTATTTACAATGATATCTCATGCAATACCATTACAATAATACGGTAGATATATATATGGTATATACAGTATCGGGTGGTATAGAGTGGCTACATCTATTATACCTGGATTCCTTCTCCGGATACATTTTTACAATCAAAATTTTATTTTGTACTGGTCCATTGAGACACAATACAGGATAGAGACTATTATAGTGTGGGACATTAGTATTTAGTCTAGTCATTTATAGCTTACATTTATCGTTAATACATGGGGATTTGAGACATTTCTGTTTATGTGATTTCTATATCGTTATTGTTACATTTTTATATAACATAGTACATATATATAGATACATCAGCATGAAACTGATACACGTCCTTGCACTATGACACTGTAGCATAACAAAATAAATCAGTCTTGATTCTTCCCTGAGTACTTTGTGGAATGTTTAGGATTTATGGTAGCACCACGACAATTATTTGCAAGTTCAAGAAAGGAGTGTGTCACCTACGGGTTATAATATATGTATATGGAGATGTCAACACCCAAACTGCTTTGGATTGTGATTCTGGGTGCTTGATGAAAGAACAAGGAGAAACTCAACAGACAGTACAGTATGGACATATACTAACATATGGTACATACACAATATACAGTACATACACTATATTTTTTTTTTTTTTATGGTACATGCACTATCAGCGAGATCAATAAAAGTTTCTTATCGTTTGTTAAAATGGTGCTCATTTTGCCCCAACCAATCCGGACTTAGGTAACATGTTGAAAAGCTAACATCTGATTGGTGCTCGCAAAAAGACAACACGTAAACTTATTGAATAACCCCCTAATATGTACATACACAGTATACGAACATACACAGTATACGATAATACACGGTATATGGTACAGATACTGAATAAAGGACATATACGTATACGTACATACACTGTATACGGTACATCATTTATAGGGTACACACTATACGATACATACACTATATACAGTACATTATATAACGGTATATTACCGTGTATACAATACATACATATATACCAGTACATATATACAATATATACAGTTATACAATGCATACACTAATTACAGTACATAAACTAGACATGGTTGCCATACAGTATGACGATACATACCACTGGATATGGGATATGGTACATATACTGTATAAAGTACATATACTGTATACAGTACATTCACTGTATACGGTACATACATTACATAGAGTACACACAATATGGTACATACACTATATACAGTACATATACTATATATGGTATATACCATGTATACAGTACATAAACTGTATATGGTACATACATTATACAGGGTACACACTATATGGTACATACACTATATACAGTACATATACTATATATGGTGCATACACTATATATGGTAAGTACACTATATAGAGGAGACAATACCTACAGTATAATGGAGGGAGATGCATTGTGACTCTAACGTCCCTGAACATAGATAGATAGAGCATATGGTCCAACATAAATAACCCCCCTCACAGCAATGTCATTGTACCCCCTTCTCCATCTCTGTAAATAATCCTCTAGAACATCCAGAGAATGCGCCAGGGGTTTAATGACAAGGGACAGTCTGACATGGAGCTTCAGCTGGGCTAACGGAGCAGATCAACATCTATTGCATCATAGTTTAATCTTATCGATACAGAGCTTCCCAGAACGGTACCCAGAATGTCCCTCATTGTCACACGGATTATACCCCAATAGATGGAGCACAAGGGGGGTAACAGTCTACCTCTAACCATGGGGTTAACAACGTATCCCCTACTGTAAATTATAAGGATATTAGAAGTCACTGAGGAGTTCTGTGTCTATAAAAAGGTACAAGGACACAGACTGAGTTATACAGGGAACTCTGGGTACCACTCATGTATTATAAGGGATAATGTATCCCCTACTGTAAATTTATAGGCGATATAGAAGTACTTGAGGATTCGTGTGGTCTATATAAAGGTATAAGCACAGACTGAGTATGCAGAGAACTCCCTGGGCACCACTCATGTATTATAAAGGGAGACTGTAATCCTACTGTAAATTAATAGATATTTAGAATAGTCACTGAGGAGAGGAGAGGAGTTCCTGTGTCCATATAAAGGTACAAGGACACCTACTGAGTTATACAGGGACTCTGGTTACCACTCATGTAATTATAAAGGGATAAGTATCCCTACTTTAAATTATAAGATAATAGAATGACTGAGAGTTTACTGTAGCAATATAAGGTCCCAGGACACAGAACTGTTTATCACAAGACTCTGGTTACCACTCCTGTATTATAGGGGTATGTTATCCCCTACTGAAAAAGTTATAAGGATATTAGAGTCACTGAGGAGTTCGGTGTCTATATAAGGGCAGACACAGACTGTGTTATACAGGGAAACGCTGGGTACCACTCCTGTATTATAAGTGATAATGTATCACCTAAACTGTAAATGATAAGGATATTAGAAGTCAACTGAGGAGTTCTGTGTCTATAAAAGGTCAAGGACCACAAACTGTGTTATACATGGAACTCTGTGTACCACTCATGTATTAGCATGGATACTGTATCCCCTACTGTAAATATAAGGATATTAAAGTCACTGAGGAGTCTGTGTCTATATAAAGTACAGAGGACACGACTGAGTTATACAGCAACTCTGGGTACACTCATGTTATTAATGATAATGTTATCCCCTAGCTTGTAAATTCAAAGAAATCTTAGACGTCCCGGGAGTCTGTGGTCCTATATAAAGTACAAGACACAGACTGAGTTATACAGGGAACTCCTGGTACCACCTCATTCTTATAGGATAATGTATCCCCTCCTGTAAATTATAAGTGATACTATAAGTCTACTGAGGAGTTTGTGTCTATATAAAGGTAGCAAGTACACCGACTGAATTAATACAGGGAACTCTGGGTAGCCACCATTTATTATAAGGGTAATGTATTCCCTACTGTAAATTTATAGGATTTAAGTCCTGAGGGTTTCTTGTCTCTATAAAGGTCATAGGACACCGACGAATTATACAGGGAATCTGAGTACCACTCATGTATTATAAGGATCACTGTACCCCTACTAGTAACTTATAAGGATATTAGAAGTCCCCAGGCAGTTTCGTCTGTCTAGATAAAGGTACCGGACACAGCCTGAGTTATACAGGGAAACTCTTGGTACCACTCTGTATTATAAGGATAATGTAATCCCCTACTGTAATTTAAGGATAGTTAGAAGTCAACTGAGCGAGTTCTGTTTCTATATAAAGGTAAAGGACACAGACTGGTTTACAGGGAACTCTGATACCACTCCATGTATTATCAGGGATAATGTATCCCCATACTGAAAGGATAAGATATTAGAAGTCACTGAGGAATTCTATTGTCTCTATAAAGTTACAAAGGACACAGACTGGTTATACAGGGAACTCTGGGTAACCCACTCATGTATATTAGGGATAATAGTAGGTCCCCTAGCTATAAATTTAGAAGGTTTAGAAAGTCAACGGAGGATTCTGTGTCTAATATAAAGGGTGACAGGAACCAGACGGAGTGTATACAGGGACCTCTGTTACGACTCATGTATTATAAGGTATAATGTTATCCCCTAAGACGTAAAATTAAAGGATTTAGAAGTCACTGAGGAGTTCTGTTGTCTATATAAGGTACCAGGAAACAGACTGAGGTATACAGGAATCTGGGTAACCACTTATGTATTATAAGGGATAATGTAATCCCTACTGTAAATTATACAGAGTATCAAAGTCACCTCGGTTCCGTGCCCGGTATAAAAGGCACTCGGTTGTGGCGGCCCTCGTTCTTTCTATGGTCCCAGAACCCTCATGACTGCTAATAGAACCTTAGAAGTTACGTGGGGATACATATATCCCTATAATTATATAGTGGGTACCCAGGTTCCTGTATAACTCAGTCCTGTGTCCTTGTCACCTTTATATAGACACGAACTGCTCAGTGACTTCTAATTCCTTATGAATTTTACAGAAGGGGATCACATTATCCCTTATAATACGTGAGTGTAACCCAGAGTTCCGCTTATAACTCGTCGGTGGTGTCACCTAAATATTTCCTTTATATAGACCACAGAACTCCTCTGACTTCTAATATCCTTAATAATTTACGTTAGGGGATGCATTATCCCGTTATAATCACTGAGTGGTACCCAGAGTTCCCTGTATAACTCAGTCTTGTGCCTTGTACCTTTATATAGAACAGAACTCCTCATGACTTCTAATATCTAAATTTACAGTGGATATACATTAACCCCTTATAATACTGAGTGTACCCAGGAGTTCCCTGTATAATCCAGTCTGTGTCCTTGTCCTTTATATAGACACAAACTCCTCATTGACTTCTAATAATCCTTATAATTTACAGTAGGGGATACCTTATCCCTTATCCCCAAATTATATCATGTGTGTACCAGAGCCCCTGGGTAGATAACATTCGGGCCCCACTGGTCCGGGATCCTATATCTTGTGTGTACCAGGGGGGGCCCCCTTGGATAAGATAACTCTGGGCCCCAATGGATGGTCCATATGTCGTTATTTTGGTACCAGACCCCTGGGATAGATAACATTCTGGGCCCACATGGATGGTCCATATATTGTGTGTACCAGACCCCTGGGATAGATAACATTCTGGGCCCACATGGATGGTCCCTATATTGTGTGTACCAACCCCTGGGATAATAACATTCTGGGCCCACATGATGGTCCATATATGTTGTTACCAGACCCCTGGATAAGTAACATTCTGGCCCACATGGATTGGTCCATATATTGTGTGTACCAGGCCCCTGGGATAGATAACATTCTGGGCCCACATGGGATGGTCCAATATTGTGGTGTACCAGCCCCTGGGATAGATACATTCTGGGCCCACTGGATGGTCCATATATTGTGTGTACCAGGCCCCTGGGATACATAACATTCTGCCCACATGATGAGTCCATATATTGTGTGTACATGCCCCTGGGATAGATAACATGCTGGGCCCACATTGGATGTCCATATCTTGTGTGTACCAGGCCCCTGGGATAGATAACATTCTGGGCCCACATGGATGTCCATAATTGTGTGTACCAGGCCCCTGGATAGATAACATTCTGGGCCCACATGGATGGTCCCATATATTGTGTGTACCAGGCCCCGGGGGTAGATAACATTCTGGGCCCACACATGGCCGGTCCATATATTGTGTGTACCAGCCCCCTGGGAAGATAACATTCTGGGCCCCATGGATGGTCCATATATTGTGTGTACCAGGTCCCTGGAATAGATAACATTCTGGGCCCACATGGCGTCCATATATTGTGTGTACCAGGTCCCTGGGATAGATAACATTCTGCCCCATGGATGGTCCATAATATTGTGTGTACCAGGCCCCTGGGATAGATAACATTCTGGGCCCACATGGATGGTCCATATATTGTTGTGTACCAGGCCCCTGGGATAAATAACATTCTGGGCCCACATGGGGTCCATATATTGTGTGTACCAGGCCCCTGGGATAGATAACATTCTGGCCCACATGGCCGTCCCATATATTGTGTGTACCAGACCCCTGGGATAGATAACATTCTGGCCCACATGGATGGTCCATTATGTGTTTGTACCAGACCCCGGGATAGATAACATTTCGGCCCACATGGATGTCCATATATGTGTGTACCAGGCCCCTGGGATAGATAACATTCTGGGCCCACATGGATGGTCCATTATTGTGTGTACCCGCCCTGGGATAGATACATTCTGCCCACATGGATGGTCCATATATTGTGTGTACCACCCTGGGATAGATACATTTCTGGGCCCACATGGATGGTCCATATATTGTGTTACCAGGCCCCTGGGATGATACATTCTGGGCCACATGGATGGTCCATATATTGTGTGTACCAACCCCTGGATAGATAACCTTCTGGGCCCACATGATGGTCCATATATTGTGTTGTACCAGGCCCTGGTAGATAACATTCTGGCCCACATGGATGGTCCATATATTGTGTGTACCAGGCCCCTGGATAGATAAACATTCTGGGCCCACTGGATTGTTCCATATATTGTGTGTACCAGGCCCCTGGTGATAATAACATTCTGGGCCCACATGAGGTCCATATATTTTGTGTACCAGGCCCCTGGGATAGATAACATCTGGCCCACATGGAAGTCCATAATGGTGTGTACCAGGCCCCTGGGATATATAACATTCTGGGCCCACAGGATGGTCCTATATGATTGTGTACCAGGCCCCTGGGATAGATAACATTCTGGGCCCACATGGATGGTCCATATATTGTGTGTACCAGGCCCCTGGGTAGATAAACTTCTGGGCCCACATGGCCGGTCCATATATTGTGTGTACCAGTCCCTGGGATATACCATTCTGGGCCCACATGGTGGTCCATATATTGTGTGTGTACCAGGCCTGGGATAGATAACATTCTGGGCCCACATGGGGTCCATATATTGTGTGTACAAGGTCCTGGGAAGATAACATTCTGGGCCCACATGATGGTCCATATATTGTGTGTACCAGCCCCGGGATAGATAACTATTCTGGGCCCACATGGATGGTCCATATATTGTGTGTCCGGCCCCTGGGTAGATAACATTCTGGGCCCACATGAGGTCCATATATTGTGTGTACCAGCCCCTGGGATAGTAACATCTGGGCCCACATGGGGTCCTATATTGTGTGTACCAGCCCCTGGGATAGATAACATTCTGGCCCACATGGATGGTCCATATATTGTGTGTACCAGACCCCTGGGATAGATAACATTCTGGGCCCACATGGATGGTCCATATATTTGTTGTACCAGGCCCCTGGGATAGATAACATTCTGGGCCCACATGGATGGTCCATATATTGTTGTTACCAGGCCCTGGGATAGATAACATTCTGGGCCCACATGGATGGTCCATATATGGTGTGTACCAGCCCCCCTGGGATAGATAACATTCTGGGCCCACAGTGGATGGTCCATATATTGTGTGTACCAGGTCCCTGGGATGATAACATTCTGGGCCCACATGGATGGTCCATATATTGTGTGTACCAGACCCCTGGGATAGATACCATCTGGGCCCACATGGATGGTCCATATATTGTGTTACCAGGCCCCTGGGATGATAACATTCTGGGCCCACATGGAGGTCCATATATTGTGTTACCAGACCCCTGATAGATAACATTCTGGGCCCACATGGATGGTCCATATATTGTGTGTACCAGACCCCTGGGATAGATAAAATTCTGGGCCCACATGGATGGTCCATATATTGTGTGTACCACCCTGGGATGATAACATTCTGGCCCACATGGAGGTCCATATATTGTGTGTACCAGGTCCCTGGGATAGATAACATTCTGGGCCCACATGGATGGTCCTATATTGTGTGTACCAGCCCCTGGGATAGATAAACATTCTGGGCCCACATGGATGGTCCATATATTGTGTGTACCAGGTCCCTGGGATAGATAACATTCTGGGCCCCCATGGATGGTCCATATATTGGTGTACCAGGCCCCTGATAGATAATACTTCTGGGCCCACATGGATGGTCTCATATTGTGTGTACCAGCCCTGGGATGATAACATTCTGGTGGGCCCACATGATGGTCCATATATTGTGTGTACCAGGCCCCTGGGATAGATAACATTCTGGGCCCACATGGATGGTCCATATATTGTGTGTACCAGACCCCTGGGATAGATAACATTCTGGCCCCACATGGATGGTCCATATATTGTGTGTACCAGGTCCCTGGGATAGATAACATTCTGGGCCCACATGGATGGTCCATATATTGTGTGTACCAGACCCCTGGGATAGATAACATTCTGGGCCCACATGGATGGTCCATATATTGTGTGTACCAGGCCCTGGGATAGATACACTCTGGGCCCATGGGATGGTCCATATATTGGTTGTACCAGGCCCCTGGGATAGATAACATTCTGGGGCCCACATGGAGTCCATATTTGTGTGTACCAGCCCCTGGGATAGATAACATTCTGGGCCACATGGATGGTCCATATATTTGTGTACCAGGCCCCTGGGATAGATAACATTCTGGGCCCACATGGATGGTCCATAATTGTTGTACCAGGCCCCTGGTAGATAACATTCTGGGCCCACATGGGTCTCCATATATTGTTTGTACCAGGCCCTGGGATAGATAACATTCTGGGCCCACATGGATGGTCCATATATTGTTTGTACCAGGTCCCTGGATAGATAACATCTGTTCTGGGCCACATGATGGTCCTATATTGTGGTGTACCAGGCCCTGGGATAGATAATTCTGGCCCATGGATGGTCCTATATTGGTGTGTACCAGGCCCCGGGGATAGATAACATTCTGGGCCCACATGGATGGTCCATATATTGTGTGTACCAGGCCCCTGATAGATAAACTCTGGGCCCACATGGATGGTCCATATATTGTGTGTACCAGGCCCCTGGGATAGATAACATTCTGGGCCCACATGGATGGTCCATATATGTTGTGTACCAGCCCCTGGGTAGATAACATTCTGGGCCCACAGTGTGTCCGTTATATTGTGTACCAGGCCCCTGGGATAAGATAACTTCTGGGGCCCACATGGATGGTCCATATATTGTGTGTACCAAGGCCCCTGGGTAGATAACATTCTGGGCCCACATGGGGTCCATATATTTGTGTACCCAGGCCCTGGGATAGATACATTCTGGGCCCACATGGATGGTCCTATATTGTGTTACCAGGTCCCTGGGATAGATAACATTCTGGGCCCACATGGATGGTCCATATATGTGGTGTACCAGGCCCCTGGATAGATAACATTCTGGGCCCACATGGTCCATATATTGTGTACCAGGCCCCTGGGATAGATAACTTCGGGCCACATGATGGTCCATATATGGTGTACCAGCCCCTGGATAGATAACATTCTGGGCCCACATGGCTGGTCCATATATTGTGTGTACCAGGCCCTGGAAATAGATAAAATTCTGGGCCCACATGATGGTCCATATTTGTGTACCAGGACCCCTGGATAGATAACATTCTGGGCCCATGGATGGTCCATATATTTGTGTGTACCGGCCCTGGGATAGATAACATTCTGGGCCAGCATGATGTGTCCATATTGTGTGTACCGGCCCTGGGATAGATAACATTCGCCCACATGGATGGTCCATATATTGTGTGTACCAGGTCCCTGGGAAGATAACATTCTGGCCCACTGGATGCCAATATTGTGTACCAGCCCTGTGATAGATAACATTCTGGGCCCATGATGGTCCATATTTGTTGTTACCACCCCGGGATGATAACATTCGGGCCCACATGGATGTCCATATATTGTGTACCAGCCCTGGGATAGATAACATTCTGGGCCCACATGGATGGTCCATATATGTGTGTGTACCAGACCCCTGGTTAGATAACATTCTGGGCCCACATGAATTCCATAATATGTTGTGTACCAGCCCTGGGATAGATAACATTCTGGGCCCCATGGAGTCCATATATTGTGTGTACCAGGCCCCTGGATAATACATCGGGCGCCACATGGATGGTCCATATATTGTGTTACCAGGCCCCTGGGATAGATAACATTCTGGCCCACATGGATGGTCCAATATTGTTGTACCAGCCCCTGGGATAGAAACATTCTGGGCCCACATGGATGGTCCATAGCCACATATTGTGTTTACCAGGCCCCTGGGATAAGATCATTCTGGGCCCACATGGATGGTCCATATATTGTGTGTACCAGCCTGGGATAGATAACATTCTGGGCCCACATGGATGGTCCTATTTGTGTTACCAGGCCCCTGGGATAGATAAACATTCTGGGCCACATGGATGTCCATATATTTGTGTGTACCAGACCCCTGGGATAGATAACATTCTGGGCCCACATGGATGGTCCATATATTGTGTGTACCAGGCCCCTGGGATAGATAACATTCTGGGCCCACATGGATGGTCCATATATTGTGTGTACCAGGTCCCTGGGATAGATAACATTCTGGGCCCACATGATGGTCCATATATTGTGTGTACCAGACCCCTGGGATAGATAACATTCTGGGCCCACATGGGGTCCATATATTGTGTGTACCAGGCCCCTGGGATAGATAACATTCTGGGCCCACATGGATGGTCCATATATTGTGTGTACCAGGCCCCTGGGATAGATAACATTCTGGGCCCACATGGATGGTCCATATATTGTGTGTACCAGACCCCTGGGATAGATAACATTCTGGGCCCACATGGATGGTCCATATATTGGTGTACCAGGCCCCTGGATAGATAACATTCTGGGCCCACATGGATGGTCCATATTGTGTGTACCAGCCCCTGGATAGATAAATTCTGGGCCCACATGGATGGTCCTATATTGTGTTTGTACCAGCCCTGGGATAGATAACACTTCTGGGCCCACTGGAGGTCCATATATTGTGTGTACCAGGACCCCTGGGATAGATAACATTCTGGGCCCACATGGAGTGCGCATATATTGTGTGTACCGACCCCTGGGTAAAAACATTTTGGGCCCACATGGATGGTCCATATATTGTGTGTACCAGGCCCCTGGGATGATAACACCTGGCCATGGATGGCCATATATTGTGTGTACCAGGCCCCTGGGATAGATAACTCGGGCCCCATATGGTCCATATTTGTGTACAGGTCCCTGGGATAGATAACATTCTGGCCCACATGGATGGTCCATATATTGTGTGTACCAGCCCCTGGGATAGATAACATCTGGGCCACGGATGGTGCCATATATTGTGTGTACAGGTCCCCTGGGATGAGAACATTCTGGCCCACATGGATGGTCCATATTTTGTGTACCAGGCCCCTGGGATAGATATACATTGGGCCCACATGGATGGTCCATATATTGTGTGTACCAGGCCCTGATAATAACATTCGGGCCCAGGATGGTCCATATTTGTGTGTACCAGGCCCTGGGAGTAGATAACATTCTGGGCTCTGGGGCCCACATGGATGTCCATATATTGTGTGTACCGGCCTGGGATAGATAACATTCTGGGCCCACATGGGGTCCATATATTGTGTTACCACCCCTGGGATAGATAACATTCTGGGCCCACATGGATGGTCCATATATTGTGTGTACCAGGCCCCGTGATACAAACATTCGGGCCACAGGATGGTCCATATATTGTGTGTACCAGACCCCTGGGAATGATAACATCGGGCCCACATGATGGTCCATATTTTGTTGTACCAGGCCCCTGGGATAGATAACATTCTGGCCCACATGGATGGTCCATATGTTGTGTGTACCAGCCCCTGGGAAGATAACATTCTGGGCCCACATGGATTCCATATATTGGGTGTACCAGGTCCCTGGGATAGATAACATCTGGGCCCACATGGAGTCCATATATTGTGTGTACCAGCCCCTGGGATAGATAACATTCTGGGCCCACATGAATGGTCCATATAGTTTGGTACCAGGCCCTGGGTAGATAACATTCTGGGCCCACATGGCCGATCCATATTGTTGGTACCAGACCGCCTAGAATAACATTCTGGGCCCACTGGATGTCCATATATTGTGTGTACCAGCCCCTGGGATAGATACATTCTGGGCCCACATGGTGCCGGTCCATATATTGTGTGTACCAGGCCCCTGGGATAGATAACATTCGGGCCCACTGGATGGTCCATATATGTGTGTACCGGTCCCTGGATAGATAACATTGTGGCCACAGGATGGTCCATATATTGTGTGTACCAGACCCCTGGGATAGATAACATTCTGGGCCACATGGATGGTCCTATATGGTGTGTACCAGCCCTGGGATAGATAACACTTGTGGCCCACTGGATTCCATATATTGTTTGTACCACCCCTGGGATAGATAACATTTGGGCCCACATGGCCGGGTCCATATATTGTGTGTACCAGGCCCTGGGATAGATAACATCTGGGCCCACATGGCATGTCCATATATTGTTTGTGTACCAGGTCCCTGGGATAGTATACATTCTGGGCCCACGGATGGTCCATAATTGTGGTACCAGCCCTGGGATAGATAAACTTCTGGGCCCACATGGGGTCCATTTTGTGTGTACCAGCCCCTGGATATGATAACATTCTGGGCCACATGGCGTCCTATATTGTGTGTACCAGACCCCTGATAGATAACATTCTGGGCCCACATGGATGGTCCAATATTGTGGTACCAGGCCCCTGGGTAAGATAACATTCGGGCCCACATGGATGGTCCATATTGTGTGTACCAGGCCCTGGGATAGATAACATTCTGGGCCCACATGGCCGGTCCATATATTGTGTGTACCAGGCCCCTGGGATAGATAACATTCTGGGCCCACATGGATGGTCCATATATTGTGTTACCAGGTCCCTGGGATAGATAACATTCTGGGCCCACGTGGATGGTCCATATATTGTGTGTACCAGCCCCTGGGATAGATAACATTCTGGGCCCACATGGCCGGTCCATATATGGTGTGTACCAGGTCCTGGATAGATAACATTCTGGGCCCACATGGATGGTCCATATTGTGTGTACCAGGCCCTGGATAGATACATTCTGGGCCCACAGGAGGTCCATATATTGTGTGTACCAGCCCCTGGGATAGATAACATTCTGGCCACAATGGGGTCCATATATTGTGTGTACCAGCCCCTGGGATGATAACATTCTGGCGCCACATGGCAGTCCATATATTGTGTGTACCAGGTCCCTGGGATAGATAACATTCTGGGCCCACATGGATGGTCCATATATTGTGTGTACCAGGCCCCTGGGATAGATAACATTCTGGGCCCAATGCAGGAGGTCCATATATTGTGTGTACCAGGTCCCTGGGATAGATACAATTCTGGCCCACATGAGCGGTGTCCATAATTGTGTTTACCAGCCCTGGGATATAACATTCTGGGCCCACATGGCCGGTCCATATATGTGTGTACCAGGCCCTGGATAGATAACATTCTGGGCCCACTGGATGGTCCATATATTGTGTGTACCAGGTCCCTGGGATAGATAACATTCTGGGCCCACATGGATGGTCCATATATTGTGTGTACCAGGCCCCTGGGTAGATAACATTCTGGGCCCACATGGATGTCCTATATTTGTGTGTACCAGACCCCTGGGATAGTAACATTCGGGCCCACATGGAGGTCCATTATGTTGTAACCACCCCTGGATAGTAACATTCTGGGCCCACATGGATGTCCATATATTGTGTACCAGGTCCCTGGGATAGATACTTCATAGGGCCAACATTGGGTCCATATATTGTGTGTACCAGTCCCGGGATAATAACATTCTGGCGCACATGGATGGTCCATATATTGTGTGTACCAGGCCCTGGTAGATAACATTCTGGGCCCACATGGCATGGTCCATATATTGTGTGTACCAGGTCCCTGGATATAGATACATTCTGGGCCCACAGATGGTCCATATATTGTGTGACCAGGCCCCTGGGATAGTAACATTCTGGGCCCCCATGGCGTCCTATATTGTGTGTTACCAGTCCCTGGGATAGATAACATTCTGGCCACAGGAGGGTCCATATAGGTGTGTACCAGGCCCCTGGGATAGATAACATTCTGGGCCCACATGGATGGTCCATATATTTGTGTGTACCAGGTCCCTGGATAGATAACATTCTGGGCCCACATGGATGGTCCATATATTGTGTGTACCAGGCCCCTGGGATAGATAACATTCTGGGCCCACATGGCCGGTCCATATATTGTGTGTACCAGGTCCCTGGGATAGATAACATTCGGGCCCGCATGGCTGTCCATATATTGGTTGTGTACCAGGCCCTGGGATAGATAACATTCTGGGCCCACATGGATGTCCATATATTGTGTGGTACCAGGCCCTGGGATAGATAACATCTGGGCCACAGGATGGTCCATATATTGTGTGTACCAGGCCCTGGGATAGATAACATTCTGGGCCCACATGATGGTCCATATTTGTGTGTACCAGGCCCCTGATAGATAACATTCTGGGCCCCAATGGCAGGTCCATAATTTATGTTGTACCAGGCCCTGGGATAGATAACATTCTGGGCCCACATGGATGTCCATATTTGTGTGTACCAGGCCCTGGGATAGATAACATTCTGGCCCACTGGATGGTCCATATATTGTGTGTACCAGGCCCCTGGGATAGATAACATTCTGGGCCCATGTGGATGGTCCATATATTGTGTGTACCAGGCCCCTGGGATAGATAACATTCTGGGCCCACATGGATGGTCCATATATTGTGTGTACCAGTCCCTGGATAGATAACATTCTGGCCCACATGGATGGTCCATATATTGTTGTGTACCAGGCCCGGGATAAGATACATTCTGGGCCCACTGGATGGATCCATATATTGGTGTGAATACCGAGACCCCGTGGATAGATAACATCTGGGCCCACATGGATGGTCCATATATTGTGTGTACCAGGCCCGATAGATAACATCTGGCCCACATGGATGGTCACATATTTGTGTGTACCAGACCCTGGGATAGATAACACTGGGCCCACATATGTCCATAGATTGTGTGTACCATCCTGGATATGATAACATTCTGGGCCCACATGATGGTCCATATATTGTGTGTACCAGACCCTGGGATAGATAACATTCTGGGCCCACATGGATGGTCCTATATTGTGTGTACCAGCCCTGGGATAGATACATTCTGGGCCACATGGATGGTCCCATATATTGTGTACCAGGCCCCTGATAGATAACATCTGGCCACATGGATGTCCATATATGTGTGTACCGGTCCCTGGGATAGATAACATTCTGGGCCACATGATGGTCCATATATTGTGTGTACCAGACCCTGGGATAGATAACATTCTGGGCCACATGGAGGTCATATTTGTGTGTACCAGACCCTGGATAGATAACATTCTGGCCCACAGGATGGTCCACTATATTGTGTGTAACCAGACCCCTGGGATAGATAACATTCTGGGCCCACATGGATGGTCCATATTGTGGTACCAGTCCCTGGGATAGTAACATTCTGGGCCCACATGGATGGTCCATAATAGGTTGTGTACCAGACCGGTGGTAATAACATTCTGGCCCACATGGATGGTCATAATTGTGTGTACAACCCCTGGATAGATAACATTCGGGACCCACGGAATGGTCCTAATGTGTTGTAACCAGACCCTGGGATAGATAACTTCTGTGTCCACAGGACTGGTCCATATATGGTATGTTAGCATAGTAAGCCCGGCTGGTTGATTAGTAGACAATGCTGTTTTGGCTTCAGTACCCCGGCCCGGAGCTATTTTGTCTGTAATAATCGGGATAGTTCACTATTATGAATTGTCTAGGCACAACAACGTTGGTTTTATCCTTACTAACAGAATTGGGTAGGTTTCATGACTAATCATAAGCTAGAACGGAACAAACAATGACGATGAGGAACATCGACCATGGGAAGTTGCTTTAAGGGAGTCAACCCCAAACTAGTTATGAATGTTATACTTTACTTAGTTCGTTCTCCCACTAGTATAGTGAGTCTACCTCTTATGTGACAAACGTGACAAGACTGTGTCTAGTGTACGTTAAACACATTAGGTAGGGAAATAGGTAAAGGGTTGGACTATATGGGACGGTATGTCTTATCACCACACCAATACATTGTTACTGTACTGTAACAAACCATATAGGGTGGGATAAATTAAGGGACTAGAGGGTCGGATGTCTTTACAACCTCCAATACTATGTTACAAAGTGTATGTAAGACAGACATTTAGGTGGGTAGTAAAGGTTGGACTAGATGGACGTAGTCTTATACAACCTCCAATACATGTTTCAGTAACTGTTATACAGACATTATGGGTAGGGTATAAAGGTTGGACAATGGACGTATGTCTATACAACCTCCAATACTATGTTACTGGTAACTGTTATGACACTTATGGGTAGGGTAAAAGGTTGGACTAGATGGACGTTTGTCTTATACAACCCCAATCTATGTTACATGTAACGTTATACAGACATTAGGGTAGGGTTATAAAGGTTGGACTAGATGACGTATGTCTTTATACACCTCCAATACTATGTTACTTAACTGTTACAGACATTATGGGTAGGTATAAAGGTGGTGCAGATGGAGAGTGGTACGTCTGTTATACAACCTCCATACTATGTTACGTAACTGTTATACAGACATATGGGTAGGGTATAAAGGTTGGACTAGATGGACGTATTCTTATACAACCTCCATACTATGTTACTAGTGTAACGTTATACAGACATATGGGTAGGGTAAAAGGTTGGAACAGATGGACGAGTGTCTTATACACCTCCAATACTAGTTACTGTGTAACTGTTAGAACACTTATGGGTAGGGTAAAAGGTGGACTAGATGGACGTATGTCTTTACAACCTCCAATCATGTTCTAACTGTATCGACAAATTATGGTAGGGTTAAAGGTGGACTAGATGGACGTATGTCTTTATACAACCTCCAATACTAGTTACTATGTAACTGTTATCAGACATTATGGGAGGGAAAAGGTGGACTAGATGGACGTATGTCTTTATAACACCTCCAATACTATGTTACTATGTAACTGTTATGACATTATGGGTAGGTATAAAGTCGGACTAGATGGAGCTATGTCTTATACAACCTCCAATAACTATGTTACATGGTAACGTGTATACAGACAAACTTTGGTAGGGTATAAAAGGTTGGACTAAGTGAGACGTAGTCTTATACAGCTCACAATACTAGTTACTGTAACGTTATAGCGCCATTATGGGTAGGTTATAAGGTTGGGACTAGATGGACGTAGTCTATTCAACCTCCAATACTATGTTACTGTGTAACTGTTATACAGACATTAGGGGTAGGGTATAAAGGTTGGACTAGATGGACGTATGTCTTATACAACCTCCAATACTATGTTACTATGTAACTGTATACAGACATTATGGTAGGGTATAAAGGTTGGACTAGATGGACGTATGTCTTTCATACAACCTCCAATACTATTTACTGTGTAACTGTTATACAGACATTATGGGTAGGGTATAAAGGTTGGACTAGATGGACGTATGTCTTATACAACCTCCAATACTATGTTACTGGTAACTGTTATACAGACATTATGGGTAGGGTATAAAGGTTGGACAGATGGACGTAGTCTTTATAACACCTCCAATACTATGTTACTGTGTAACTGTTATACAGACATTATGGGTAGGGTATAAAGGTTGGACTAGATGGACGTATGTCTTTATACAACCTCCAATACTATGTTACTTGTAACTGTTATACAGACATTATGGGTAGGGTATAAAGGTTGACTAGATGGAGCGTATGTCTTTATCAACCTCCAATACTATGTTACTGTGTACTGTTATACAGACATTATGGGTAGGGTATAAGGTTGGACTAGATGGACGTTTTCTTTATACAACCTCCAATACATGTTACTGTAATGTTATACAGACTTATGGGTAGGGTTAAAGGTTGGACTAGATGGACATGTTCTTTATACAACCTCCAATACTATGTTACTATGTAACTGTTATACAGCATTATGGGTAGGGTATAAAGGTTGGACAGATGGACGTATGTCTTTATACACCTCCATACTATGTTACTATGTAACTGTTATACAGACATTATGGGTAGGGTATAAAGGTTGGACTAGAGGACGTATGTCTTTATACAACCTCCAATACTATGTTACTATGTAACTGTTAACAGACATTATGGGAGGGTATAAAGGTGGACTAGATGACGTATGTCTTTATACAACCTCCAATACTATGTTACTATGTAACTGTTACAGACATTATGGTAGGGTATAAAGGTGGACTAGATGGACGTATGTCTTTATACAACCTCCAATACTATTTACTATGTAAGGTATACACGACATTATGGGTAGGGTATAAAGGTCGACTAGATGGACGTTGTCTTATACAACCTCCAATACTATGTTACTATGTACTGTTATACAGACATTAGGGTAGGTATAAAGGTGACTAGATGGACGTATGTCTTTTACAACCTCCAATACTATGTTACTATGTAACGTTAACAGACATTAGGGTAGGGTATAAAGTGGACTAGATGGACGTATGTCTTTATACAACCTCCAATACTGTTACTATGTAACTGTTATACAGACATTATGGGTGGGTATAAAGGTTGGACTAGATGGACGTATGTCTTATACACCTCCAATACTATGTTACTATGTAACTGTTATCAGACATTATGGGTAGGGTATAAAGGTGGACTAGATGGACGTAGTCTTTATACAACCTCCAAACTAGGTTACTAGTAACTGTTATACAGAACTTAGGGTAGGTATAAAGGTCGGACTAGATGGACGTATGTCTTTATACAACCTCCAATACTATGTTACTATGTAACTGTTTAACAGACATTATGGGTAGGGTATAAAGGTTGGACTAGATGGACGTATGTCTTTATACACCTCCAATATATGTTACTGTGTAACTGTTATAACAGACATTATGGGTAGGTAAAAAGGTTGGACTAGATGGCGTATGTCTTTATACAACCTCCAATACTATGTTACTGTAACTGTTATACGACATTATGGGTAGGTATAAAGGTTGGACTAGATGGACGATGTCTTTATACAACCTCCAATACTATGTTACTAGTAACTGTTTATACAGACATTATGGGTAGGGTATAAAGGTGACTAGATGGACGTATGTCTTTCAACCTCCAATACTATGTTACTATGTAACTGTTATACAGACTTATGTTAGGGTATAAAGGTGTCTAGATGGACGTATGTCTTATACAACCTCCAATACTATGTTACTGTGTAACTGTTATACAGACATTATGGGTAGGGTATAAAGGTTGGACTAGATGGACGTATGTCTTTATCACCTCCAATACTATGTTACTATGTAACTGTTATACAGACATTATGGGTAGGGTATAAAGGTGGACTAGATGGACGTATGTCTTATCAACCTCCAATACTATGTTACTAGTGTAACGTTATACAGACATTATGGGTAGGGTATAAAGGTTGGACTAGATGGACGTATGTCTTTATACAACCTCCAATACTATGTTACTATGTAACTGTTATACAGACATTATGGGTAGGGTAAAAGGTTGGACTAGATGGACTTATGTCTTATACAACCTCCAATACTATGTTACTGTGTACTGTTTACAGACATTATGGTAGGTTAAAGGTTGGACTAGATGGACGTATGTCTTTATACAACCTCCAATACTATGTTACTTGTAACTGTTTACAGACATTATGGTAGGGTATAAAGTGTGACTAGATGGACGTATGTCTTTATACACCTCCAATACTATGTTACGTAACGTTATACAGACATTATGGGTAGGGTATAAAGGTTGGACTAGATGGACGTATGTCTTTATACAACCCCAATACTATGTTACTATGTAACTGTTATACAGACATTATGGGTAGGTATAAAGGTTGGACTAGAGGGCGTATGTCTTTACAACCTCCAATACTATGTTACTTGTAACTGTTATACAGACATTATGGGTAGGGTAAAAGGTTGGACTAGATGGACGTAGTCTTTATACAACCCCACTATGTTTACTATGTAACTGTTATACAGACGTATGGGTAGGGTAAAAGGTTGGACTAGATGGACGTATGTCTTTATACAACCTCCAATACTATGTTACTATGTAACTGTTATACAGACATTATGGGTAGGGTTATAAGGTTGGACTAGATGGGACGTATGTCTTTATACAACCTCCAATACTATGTACTATGTAACTGTTATACAGACATTAGGGTAGGGTATAAAGGTTGGACTAGATGGACGTATGTCTTTATACAACCTCCAATACTATGTTACTATGTAACTGTTATACAGACATTATGGGTAGGTATAAAGGTCGGACTAGATGGACGTATTCTTTATACAACCCCAATACTAGGTACTATGTAACTGTTATACAGACATTATGGGTAGGGTATAAAGGTGGACTAGATGGACGTATGTCTTTATACAACCTCCAATACTATGTTACTATGTAACTGTTATACAGACATTATGGGTAGGGTATAAAGGTCGGACTAGAGTGACGTATGTCTTTATACAAACCTCCAATACATGTTATGATAACTTTATCAAACGATTACGTATGGTATAAAGGTCGGACTAGAATTGACGTATGTCTTTTATACAACCTCCAATACTATGTTACTATGTAACTGTTATACAGACATTACGGGTATGGTATAAAGGTCGGACTAGATGGACGTATGTCTTTATACAACCTCCAATACTATGTTACTATGTAACTGTTAGACAGACATTATGGGTAGGGTATAAAGGTTGGACTAGATGGACGTATGTCTTTATACAACCTCCAATACTATGTTACTATGTAACTGTTATACAGACGTTATGGGTAGGGTATAAAGGTTGGACTAGATGGACGTATGTCTTTATACAACCTCCAATACTATGTTACTGTGTAACTGTTATACAGACATTATGGGTAGGGTATAAAGGTTGGACTAGAGGGGCGTATGTCTTTATACAACCTCCAATACTATGTTACTGTGTAACTGTTATACAGACATTATGGGTAGGGTATAAAGGTTGGACTAGATGGACGTATGTCTTTATACAACCGCCAATACTATGTTACTATGTAACTGTTATACAGACGTTATGGATAGGGTATAAAGGTTGGACTAGACGGACGTATGTCTTTATACAACCTCCAATACTATGTTACTATGTAACGGTTATACAGACATTATGGGTAGGGTATAAAGGTTGGACTGGATGGATGGATGTCTTTATACAACCTCCAATACTATGTTACTATGTAACTGTTATACAGACATTATGGGTAGGGTATAAAGGTTGGACTAGATGGACGTATGTCTTTATACAACCTCCAATACTATGTTACTATGTAACTGTTATACAGACATTATGGGTGGGGTATAAAGGTTGGACTAGATGGACGTATGTCTTTATACAACCTCCAATACTATGTTACTATGTAACTGTTATACAGACATGGGTAGGGTATAAAGGTTGGACTAGATGGACCTATGTCCCACCAATGTGAATCCCTTTGCCCCATGATAGATAGCTGTGACCAGGAAGCAGAGCTCAGACTGGGTTAGAACACAATGGAATCTACTATAATTACCAAGCTTTCCAACCATCTGAGGGGTAAGTACCTATCATATGAGGTCTGTAGGGGAAGGTAAGTATAAAGTTTAAATTCGCCCTTTAATCTGTACCAATTCTTACAGCCTTGCGTGGGTTTCAGTTAAGTATCCGCACCGCCAATGCAAGTGATGAACAACAGCGCCAACAATCACGTCTCTCAGCCCATAAAACCCAACACTGCCACCTACTGTTCAATTACAAATTAACAGGAAACCAGAAACAATTAAAATATCATTGAAACCGAACGTGATATCAAGAGGGGATGACAGGTACAGGTAATTATAAACGGAGCTCACAAAGGATATTAAAGGGGCAGTAACACGGTTACCAGGAAAAAGACTCATCTTGGCTGAATGTGTTTTATCTCAGACTGCTAAAGAGAACAATCCTTTCTTCACAAGGGCACGATGTTACTTGCCCGGCCAGTAGAGAGCGCCCATGCTCTCTCATATCAAAGTTAAAGGGCATGTCCACCCTAATGCAAAGTTCTGCTCTGGCAAAGGAATCCGCCTCCTCCCTCTGCTTATTGAGCTTTTTGTTTTATAAGCTTGAGCGTGTGCAGAGGAGGCACCAGGGGAAAACAGCAGTCAATCATTGGTTGTGAAGTCAGCTGTCACAGCTTTGATTGACTGCATAGAGGGAGGAGCTTACTCTGTCAGAATGGAGACAATTTCCATTAAATATCTGGTTAGTAATGCAGATAATGAAGCGCTGAATATATCAGTTGGGGTTGGGGGCAGGTAACCGACATGTGACCAGTTTTTTTGTTTTAAGGGTGAACTTGTCCTTTAAGGAAAGTGGTGTAGAGCTTTTCCTTAACTTGCACTGCTGGATTTGTAAGTAGGAATTGATTGCTCGGAGATGGTAGGATAGTAAATGATGTCACATATCGTAGATGGACATTTAGAATAGCAATTGGTCAGTGTTCTACTTCCTGGAGCAGATGAGAGCCCTTGACTCCTCCCACCCCCGTATCTGACACTGGTACACACACACTCTTGGAGGAGGAGGTAGGGCTGTAAGGGGGATCAGGAGAGCCATCAGATTCTTTATGTACTTCTATAAAGACCTGACACAAGTGTGGACCCGAATGTGTAGAGTGTTAGCCAACAAAACAAAACACGGTCAGGAAAAAACAACATTTTATTGGTTATTAAATAAAAACTCGTGTAATATCCAGTTTCCAAGCCCCAGTCAGTCAATCATTGAATGTCCAAGTGTAGTTAAATGTCCTATAGACTGACATAATAAACCCATTGGAGATAAAGGCACAGAATTCTGCCAAACCTTCCAGCCTGGCGCTAGCACAGGGATCGCACTGCAGGGCTCTGGATGGCGCACAGTAACAAGACATTCTTCCCTATACAAATTCCTACCCAAATCTCACCTGAGATTGGCCCTCCGGGGCCCAGCGTTAATCAGGCATACCCCTCCTCCTTTTAGGAAGGTAAAAAGACCCCATGTAGGTATGATGGACATGTTAATATCAGAATTAACTTGCAAGAACTTGGTTAATGTCTTTGCTGCAGAATATTTACCATTCAGTTTCATTTAATAGTATTGAGTCCAACTGCCACTTTAAATAAAGGCGTAAAGGTAAAAGGAGGGAAGAATTCGCAGATGTGCAGCTTCCAAATCAGAGCAACTTCCTGTCAGTTATTCAAAATGGCCGCTTCCTGCACTTCCTGTCTACTCAAACGTATTAAAGAGCCGATCTTTATTGAAAAGCAAAAACCCAGTCACCGTAATAGATCAAACCAATAGACACCTTATAATTAAGCTAAACAGAGCACTGTCCACCCAGGTTATATTGGGAAGTTATTAGTGTAGCTTCGGACAACATAAGTCACAACATTAAACATTATGGATAAAAGATCTTTATAGGAACCAAGCCCTTTACTTTCCATCCAAGTTCACGTCCATTCAGGTATAGATACAAAATGGCTACAAGCTGCAGAGGTTAAACAGATGGGGGCCCTACCTTTCTGTACTAAAAATACCCATTAAAACCCACAATCCCTCAGTATATTTCCAAGTCTCTTTAATGAAGCTATTTTTTTAACCTAAAATTAACCGATTAACATCCACATAAGAAGGGCAAAAATATTAAGCCCCATGCTGCACCAATCTGGTCCAGTGGCACCATCTTGGATTTAATATATTGGGCAAGATGTGATTGGTTGCTCGCTCGCTAGTATTGCGTACGGACTGGAAGCTTCGCGGAGATTTCCAAGCTGATAAGACTTTAAAAAAAAAACAACCCTAACCATTAAAAACCAAGTACAGCCAACAAAAACCGGTCACTCTTTGGACGTCCTACCTGAAACTATTAAATCACAACCTTATGACCTTAGGGATCTCCGGATGTCTGGACGCTACAACTCCGGCAACATCCTGCTACTCTCCAAGGGACATTGTAACTTTCATACAACAGGAGGCCCAAAGGTTACAGATCCAACTAACATTTCATGGCTATAACAGCTCCTGTACTTGGTTAGATCGGATTAATATTTTGCCATTTACTGGAGATTAAAAGGACCTGGGAGAAATACGGCCGATTATCAGCACAAAACAGCTCTGTAGAGTGTCTGGTTTTGCCGGCACCGTTCAGGTAACGAGAAGCTTCGTATGGCATCACACGGACAGAGGTCCACCTGGCTCTGGGTAATGAAACACTTACGTAGGGACAGTAATTCTCTTGGCCAGTAAAGCGAGAAGGGCCAGTTCCGTTTGCCCGTTGGCTTTTTCCAGTGCAAGGACAGCGTCTTGTGTCGAGAAGCCGGCACTTACAATGCGTTCTATATCTGCAGGAGGGAAGGGCCGTGGATCTGGATGTTCCGATGGTTTCTCAGTACAGCCCTGACTTTGGTTAGGTCTCTCTGTGTTGGCAGACGTGCTGGTTGCAAGGTGCCTACTGTGTATTCCATCAAGTTCCATGCAAGGAGAAGAGTCCGAGGAATCTTCCAGTCTGGAGCTGTGAAGGTCTGAGGAACATAAAGCTGTGGGTTCCAGTTGTCCGGGGCTCTCTGGGTTCTGATTGCCGATCCCATCATTTGTCTCACCATTGGCATCTCTTTCAGACAAGGTAACAGGGTCCAGAACTCCATCATCTGTAGAACCATTTTCACAAGACTCCATGTTGCATTTGCCGTCGAGGTTTAAGTCTGAGGGTTTCTCATTACACGACACTTGTCCGCTGAGGACTAAGAGTTTATGGAGTTCTTTAAGAGCCGTGGCCAAGGACACCGCGTTTTCCTCTCCATCACCTGTCCCATTACTTGGCAGATTGAAGGAAATTTCATCTTTAGCACCATCAGGCTCAGAAACTGGTGCATTAGGACACGTTGGGTAAGTCTCATTCCTGTCCGGCTGAGATAATTGTGGATCGTGGTTTGGGCCTTCCAGGGACGGTACGTCCACCTCCATTGGAATTTCTGAACCTGCAGATTGAGCGATTTCTTCCTTTCTGCCTTTAGCTAACGGAGGAAATAGACGCTCGTCCTCATTAGACTGACTTTGGGGGGTAGGAGGAGATGGCAATAGTTTCATTGCTAGAGTCTCTTTACAGGGTTGCGCCCTCTGCTGGTGGTCTGCAGAGACGTTGGGAGACTCTGTAACCAGTGCCTGGTGATCCAAGATGGAGTCTACTGTGTTTGGAGTCTCTGGTGCAGCCAAACTGAGATCAGTATCACGTTCATTAGACATCCCATTCCCAGTGGCTGCATGTGGGGGAATAAGAGAACAAGGCCCAGTCTGCAAGTGACCCTTAATAATGGAGGGTTTGTCTGTAGACAGAATACGTAATGGCTCTTGGCTGTCAGTCACAGTGGGTGGGAGGGACCCAGCAGTCTGGGAAGTGTCTGAAGGAGCAGGGGTAGTTGTAGCTTGGCCTGAAGCTTGGGCAGGGCTGTGAAGTCCACCTGTGTTTGGTGACACCAGAGATGGAACCTTCAGTGAGGTAGTTTCCTTATCTACAAAAGAAACAAATAACAATGTGTAAATTCTCTAGCGGTAATGGGAGTTTACAGGAGAATTGTGGTCTCCATAAAAGTGCCCTCTCTTAAAAAAAAAGCTACATTATAAGCCCTGCCCCCAGATAGTGATTGGAAGATAGTGATTGGAAGATAGTGATTGGAAGATGTGACTGGACGATATTGCTTAAAGATGTGACTTGAAATATGTGACTGGAAGATAGTGACTGGAAGATAGTGACTGGAAGATAGTGACTGGAAGATAGTGACTGGAAGATAGTGACTGGAAGATAGTGACTGGAAGATAGTGATTGGAAGATAGAGATTGGAAGATAGTGATTGGAAGATAGTGATTGGAAGATAGTGATTGGAAGATAGTGATGGAAGATAGTGATTGGAAGATAGTGACTGGAAGATAGTGACTGGAAGATAGTGACTGGAAGATAGTGACTGGAAGATAGTGACTGGAAGATACGAGACTTGGAAGATAGAGATTGGAAGATAGAGTGGAAGTAGTGTGGAAGAATAAGTTGATTGGAGATAGTGATTGGAAGATAGTGACTGGAAGATAGTGACTGGAAGATAGTGACTGGAAGATAGTGATTGGAAGATAGTGACTGGAAGATAGTGATTAAGAAACCCTTTTGGGGGTGGGGCTTACGATAGTGACTGGAAGATAGTGACTGGAAGATAGTGATTAAGAACCCTTTTGGGGGTGGAGCTTACGACACGTGCCTGTCACAGAAACATTGCAGAGCAGGAAGAGACTTTACAAGAACATCATTTTGAATTGGCAACAGCAACAGACATCCTCCTAGGTAAGAGAGAACGCTCCTTATAGAGACAGGGTACGTGTATGGAGACCACAGTTCCTCTTTAACAAATCATTTTACCCTCTAAGGTTAGATTTTGAAAATATTATTTTCTGTTTTTCCTTCCTTGGACGACCAACTGCATTGGGAGTATTTCCATGTAACTCCTCCTCCAACGAAAGTGTGGCCAACGTGAGAGCGCTCAAACCACTGCACTGCTGTCTGGTTAAATATGAATTCAGTGCTGCCCCCTACTGCATAAGGGATATATAACACCAAGAGCTACACAAATTGGAAATGGTCAGAGGGATTTCTGTAGTAGTATTTAGACCCCGTACTAGATAAGCCCACAATATAAGAATCCACGATACCTGCGGTGCGGCTGTCTCCTGCTGCAGATTACACATGCATCAAGGCTTCCGCTGGGCTGTGAGGATTAGGAAACACAAAACAGCACACGGGTGGATTATGTTAACACAGCAAGCAACATGCACGGTTAGTCTTAACTTTACATCCAAACAAGGGGGTGATAAACCATTTAACACGTCAATAATAAAGGGGGGAGGGCGGATGACAATCTATCATCTCACCTCGCCCCATTCACCTTCTGTATAGAAACTAATATCCATCCGCCCTGCACCGGACAGATCAATGGTGAGGTGATTGAGAGGAATAGTTCCACTGCCAGTACCAGATCAGGAAGAAATCAGAAGCCTCTAGAGGGCCAATTACTATGTTGCAGGAATTGACACATCGCTTTGCCTGCACTGGGTAAGGTCACTTTCAGCGTTAGTATAAAAACGTCATTTCAGGTTTTTGTAACGCGGTCCATTATACCTTCTTCCTCTGCTGATTTCTGCAATACTTCCGCCAGCTCACGGTCTGCAATCTCCTCTGGGCGCATGTCTTCCCGGCCTGGGCCATAGGCCAGCTTTGCGCATTCCGGGAGCTCACCCTCTGGCAGGAAGCTGGTGCGTGTTCCTGTGGTGCCGATCACTAGAACATTCTTTTCTAGGTCAATAGAGCACTAAGGAGCAAAGCAAGAGAAAAAGGTTGGAAAATAATAGTTATTTAGTAAATACTATAGTATAATCTAGTAGTACAGTATAGTATGATCTAGTAGTACAGTATAGTAGTGTAGTGTAGTATAGTATAATCTAGTAGTACAGTATAGTATAATCTAGTAGTACAGTATAGTATGATCTAGTAGTACAGTATAGTATAATCTAGTAGTACAGTATAGTATAATCTATATTACAGTAGTATATCTAGTATAATAGTAATAATCTATTAGTACAGTATAGTCATACTAGTAGTATAGTACAGTATAGTGTAGTACAGTATAGTATAATCTAGTAGTACAGTATAGTATAATCTAGTAGTACAGTATAGTATAATCTAGTAGTACAGTATATTATAATCTAGTGTTGTACAGTATAGTATGATCTATAGTACAGTATAGTATAATCTAGTGTAGTATAGTATAATCTAGTAGTACAGCATAGTATAATCTAGTAGTACAGTATAGTATGATCTAGTAGTATAGTACAGTATAGTGTAGTACAGTATAGATAATCTAGTAGTACAGTATAGTATAATCTAGTAGTACAGTATAGTATAATCTAGTAGTACAAGTTAGTATAATCTAGTAGTACAGTATAGTATGTCTATAGTATAGTAGTATAGTGTAGTACAGTATATATAATCTAGTAGTACAATAGTATAATCTAGTGTACAGCTATATAATCTATAGTACAGTATAGTATGATCTAGTAGTATATACAGTATAGTGTATACAGTATAGAATAATCTAGTATACAGTATAGTATAATCTAGTAGTACATTATAGTATAATCTAGTAGTACAGTATAGTATCATCTAGTAGTACAGTAATAGTATGATCTATAGTATAGTACATATAGTGTAAGCGTATAGTATAATCTAGTAGTACAGTATAGTATAATCTAGTAGTACAGCATAGTATAATCTAGTATACAGTATAGTATGATCTAGTAGTATAGTACAGTATAGTGTAGTACAGTATAGTATAATCTAGTAGTACAGTAGTATAATCTAGTAGTACAGTATAGTATAATCTAGTAGTACAGTATAGTATATCTAGTGTAGTACAGTATAGTATAATCTAGTGTAGTACAGTATAGTATGATCTAGTAGTACAGTATAGTATAATCTAGTAGTATAGTATAGTATAATCTAGTAGTACAGTATAGTATGATCTAGTAGTACAGTATAGTATAATCTAGTGTAGTATAGTATAATCTAGTAGTACAGTATAGTATAATCTAGTAGTACAGTATAGTATGATCTAGTAGTACAGTATAGTATAATCTAGTGTAGTATAGTATAATCTAGTATTACAGTATAGTATAATCTAGTAGTACAGTATAGTATAATCTAGTAGTACAGTATAGTATAATCTAGTAGTACAGTATAGTATAATCTATAGTACAGATAGTACAGTAATAATCTAGTAGTACAGTATAGTATAATTTAGCAGTATAGTACGTATAGTATGATCTAGTAGTATAGTATGTGTAGTACAGTATAGTATATCTAGAAGTACAGTATAGTATAATCTAGTAGTACAGTATAGTATAATCTAGTGTAGTATAGTATAATCTAGTGTAGTATAATCTAGTGTAGTATAGTATAGTGTAGTATAGTATAATCTAGTAGTATAGTATAGTATAATCTAGTAGTACAGTTATAGTATAATCTAGTAAGTAACATTATAGTATAATCTAGTAGTACAGTATAGTATAATCTAGTGTAGTATAGTATAATCTAGTAGTACAGTATAGTTTATACATATAGTATCATCTAGTAGTACGTATAGTATAATCTAGTAGTACAGTATAGTGTAGTACAGTATAGTATAATCTAGTAGTACAGTATAGTATTGTAGTGTAGTAAATCTAGTAGTACAGTATAGTATAGTATAATCTAGTAGTATAGTATAGTGTAGTACAGTATAGTATAATCCAGTAGTATAGTATAGTGTAGTGTAGTATAGTATAGTATAATCTAGTAGTATAGTATAGTGTAGTATAGTATAATCTAGTAGTGTAGTGTAGTATAGTATAATCTAGTAGTATAGTATAGTGTAGTATAGTATAATCTAGTAGTATAGTAGTATAGTATAATCTAGTAGTATAGTATAGTAAGTATAATCTAGTATATAGTATAGAGTCAGTATAGTATAATCTAGTAGTACAGTATAGTGTAGTACAGTATAGTATAATTTAGTAGTATAGTACAGTATAGTATAATCTAGTAGTACAGTATAGTGTAGTACAGTATAGTATAATTTAGTAGTATAGTACAGTATAGTATAATCTAGTAGTACAGTATAGTATAATCTAGTAGTACATGTATATGTATAATCTAGTAGTACAGTATAGTATAATCTAGTATCTAGTAGTACAGTATAGTATAATCTAGTAGTTACAGTAAGTTATAATCTAGTAGTACAGTATAGTATATCTAGTAGTATAGTATAGTTAGTATAGTATAATCTAGTAGTGTAGTGTAGTATAGTATAATCTAGTAGTACAGTATAGTATAATCTAGTAGTATAGTATAGTATGTACAGTATAGTATAATCCAGTAGTATAGTATAGTGTAGTGTAGTATAGTATAATCTAGTAGTATAGTATAGTGTAGTATAGTTAATCTAGTAGTGTAGTGTAGTATAATCTAGTAGTACAGTATAGTATAATCTAGTAGTATAGTATAGTATAATCTAGTGTAGTATAGTATAATCTAGTGTAGTATAGTATAATCTAGAAGTGTAGTATAGTATAATCTAGTAGTATAGTATAGTGTAGTACAGTATAGTGTAGTACATAGTAACATAGTAACATAGTAACATAGTAATTAAGGTTGAATAAAGACATTCGTCCATCAAGTCCAACCTATTCACTTTTTTTTTTTTTTATTTATTTATTTTTTTTTTAACCCTACCTAACAGTTGATCCAGAGGAAGGCAAAAAACCCCCAGCTAAAAAAGGGGGGGGAAAATTCCTTCCTGACTCCAAACGGCAATCGGAAAGTATCCCTGAGTCAACCAGATCATATGCATTAATACCAGTAATTCTCAATATTTTTTAGTTTTAGAAACTTATCCAGGCCTTTTTTAAAGTTATTCAATGAACTTGCCATTACCACCTCTGCTGAAGACAGTTCCACAGTTTCAACCGTTCTCACTGTAAAGAAACCTCTCCTAACTTGAAGATGAAACTTCTTTTCTTCCAACCTTAAAGGATGTCCACGAGTCCTCTGATATGACCTATTAGTGAACAATGCACCAGAGAGTTCACTGTATGGGCCATTAATTATTTGTATAAGGTTATCATGTCCCCACGCAACCGCGACCGTTCTCCAATGTAAACAGCCCTAACTGCTAATCTGCCTGCATATTCAAGCCCCTCCATTCCTATTAATTTAGTTGCCCTTCTCTGAACTGCCTCAATTTCCAAGATGTCCCTTTTGTATATGGGATTCCAAAACTGCACCGCATATTCCAAATGTGGCCTAACCAGTGCCTTGTAAAGAGGGAGAATAATATTTTTCTCTCTTGATTCCATTCCCCTCTTTATACAAGACAATATCTTGCTAGCTCTAGCTGTTGCTACCTGGCATTGTTTGCTACAGCTAAGTCTGTTATCTACCCAGAACCCCCAAATCTTTTTCCATTTCAGATGCCCTTAACACAGAGTTATTTATGGTGTAGTGGCACAGGGATTATTAAATCCCAAATGCATCACCTACATTTATCAACATTGAATCTCATCTGCCATTCTGCTGCCCATTTTGATAATCTATCTAGGTCTGCTTGCAGCACTTGCACATCATTGGAAGTTTCCAAAGCTCTGCATAATTTAGTGTCATCAGCAAACACAGAGACCTTGCTCTCAATGCCCCCTTCTAAGTCATTTATAAACAGATTAAACAGAAGCGCCCCAGTACAGAACCCTGAGAACTCCGCTTAGAACTTTAGCCCACATAGATGTAGCTCCATTAACCACCACTCTCGTTTGTTGCGTCCAATAACCAGTTCTCTATCCATGAACAAATGTTTTCTTCAAGGCCAACAGTCCTCAGTTTATACATTAGTCCGCCTATGTGGCACAGTATCAAAGGCTTTTGCAAAATCCAAATATACCACATCCACAGCTGTGCCTGAATCTAACTTCTTACTCACTTCTTCATAAAAACCAATTAATTTGTCTGGCATGATCTATTTCTCATATCCATGCTGACTACTACTAATAAGATAATCCTGGAGACAAAGTCAAGGATATGCCCCTTAACAAAGTTTCCATCACCTTCCCTACCACTGATGTTAGGCTTACAGTCATATTTACCAGGCTGTGAACGACTACCTTTTTTGAATATGTGTTTACATTGGCTTTTTTCCAATCCACGGCACATTCCCAGACAAAAGCGAATCTGAAAAGATGAGACACATGTGGTCTTGCTAGAACTGAACTAAGCTCTTTTAAAATCCTAGGATGCAATCCATCTGGTCCTGGCGCTTTATTGATATTAACTTTGTCTAATTGATTCCGTACCATATCCTCTGTTATCCAATGTGAAAACTCTTCATTTCCTCCCTGCACATTGTTACAATCCCTACTGTAAGGATTCTCAACAGTAAAAACCGATGTAAAAAACGTTTTTAGCAGATTAGCCTTTTCGGCATCCTCTACAACCACCTCAGCTCCATTATTTAATGGTCCCAACATCTCAGTCCTCATTTTTTTTTACCATTTATATACTTAAAAAACATCTTGGGTTGGACTTGCTTTGTTCGCAATCCGTGTTTCATTTTCTATTTTAGCTAGTTTAATTCTTTCTTGCACTCTTTATTACAACTTTTGAAGTCCCTGTAAGCCTGTTCTGTGCCTTCTGCTTTCAAAATTTAAAAGCCCTTTTCTTTTTTTCCATTTCCCTTTTTACCTGAGCATTAAGCCATGCAGGGGTGGACCTAATTTTTTTACACTTGTTTCCTAAAGGTACCGATTTGGAAATGTTATAGTTTATATCCCTTTAAAAGTGGTCCACATCTGCTCAGTATCTTTACCTAAAACAGTTCCCCCCAGTCTATGAGCAGGGCGATTCCTTTAAAAGCATAAATTAGCTTTCCTAAAGTTAAATTTTTGTTAAGCCAGTGCACTCTAGTTTTCTGCAACCTATATTAAATGACACTATATCATGGTCACTATTCCTAAGCTTCCCATTACCTTCATCTCCAAAATGAGCTCTGGGTTATTAGATATCACCAGATCCAACACGCATTCTTTCTAGTAAAACTTCTACCAACTGTGAAAGAAAATGCTCATATAGGAAATTTAAGAACTTTATATACCTTTTGAGGTGCTGGCAGTTCCATTACTCCAATCTATTTCAGGGTAGTTAAAATCCCCCATAACCAGAACATGCCCCATACCAGCAGCCTTCGCCAACTGCATATAGAGATTCATTTCCACCCTTCCCCGGCATTTGGCGGCTTATATAACACATCCAACAATTTTTACCTACCTTCTTGCTTCCTGTACACAGTTCCACCCATAATGTTTCTGCCGCAACGTTTGCTCCCCCATCTAATCCATCTTTAAATTTGGCTTCAATTCCTGTTTAACATACATACATACATACATACATACATACTCTCCTCCTCCTTTCTTTTACTCGGTCATGTCTAAATAAAGTACCCTTCAATATTTACTGTCCAGTCGTGTGAATCATTAAGCCATGATTCTGCTATACCAATTACATCATACCTTTCCTTTAACGCTATTATTTCAAGTTCGCCGTTTTTTCCAGCCAGACTTCTTGCATTTGTAAACATCATTTTAGATTATCAATTGATTTACTTCCATACATGGTCGTACATGCCTCCTTATCCTCTATGCTCCCCCCTCCTCCTTCTCCTCCCTCCGTTGTGTTCTAGCTCCCAGATCCCTAACTTCTCTATCTACCCCTGTGTAGTTAAACGTTCCCTCCCCCCCATACCTAGTTTAAAATCTCCTCCAACCCCCTAGCCATCTCTCCCCCAAAACAGTTGCACCACCACCATTGAGGTGCAATCCTACGTATAGTGTAGTACAATATAGTATAATCCAGTAGTATAGTATAGTGTTGTAGTTATTATAATCTATGTATAGTGTATTAGTATAGTATATCTAGTAGTATATATAGTGTAGTATAGTATATCCAGTAGATAGTATAGTGTAGTTAGTAGTATATCTAGTAGTATAGTATAGTGTATATAGTATATCTAGTGTATATATAGTGTAGTGTAGTATAGTATAATCTAGTAGTAATAGTATAGTGTAGTATATTCTAATCTAGTAGATAGTATAGTGTAGTGTAGTGATAGTATATCTAGTAGTATAGTGTAGTATAGTATAATATCTATTAAGTGTAGTATAGTGTAGTAATAGTATAATCTAGTATGTGTAGTGTATATAGTATAATCTAGTAGTATAGTATAGTATAATCTAGTAGTATAGTATAGTATAGTATAATCTAGTAGTGTAGTATAGTGTAGTATGTATAATCTAGTAGTGTAGTGTAGTATAGTATAATCTAGTAGTATAAGTATAAGTCTAATCTAGTAGTATAGTATAGTATAGTATAATCTAGTAGTATAGTATAGTATAGTATAGTATAATCTAGTAGTATAGTATAGTATAGTGTAGTACAGTATAGTATAATCTAGTATTATAGTGTAGTATAGTATAATCTAGTAGTATAGTGTAGTATAGTATAATCTATCAGTATAGTGTTTAGTATAGTATAATCTAGTAGTATAAGTATAGTGTAGTACGTATATATTATCTAGTAGTACAGTATAGTATAATCTAGTAGTACAGTATAGTGTATTCAGTATAGTAATATCCGTATAGTATATTATAGTGTAGTATAGTATTTATAATCTAGTAGTATAGTATAGTATAATCTAGTAGTATAGTAAAGTATAATCTAGTATTATAGTGTAGTATAGTATAATCTAGTAGTATAGTGTAGTAAGTATAGTATAATCTAGTCAGTATAGATAGTAGTATAGTAATAGTAGTGTAGTATAGATAATCTAGTAGTGTAGTATAGTATAATCTAGTAAGTATATTGTATAGTTAATCTGTATGTAGTGTAGTATAGTATAATCTAGTGTATAGTTAGTGTAGTATATCTAGTAGTAAAGTAATCTAGTATTATAGTGTAGTAATGTATAATCTAGTAGTATAGTGTAGTATAGTATAGTATAATCTAGCAGTATAGTATAATCTAGTAGTATAATGTAGCATAGTATAATCTAGTAGTGTAGTGTAGTATAGTATAATCTAGTAGTACAGTATAGTATAATCTAGTAGTACAGTATAGTAATATCTAGTGTAGTATAGTATAATCTAGTAAGTACAGTATAGTGTAGTACAGTATAGTATAATCTAGTAGTACAGTATAGTATAATCTAGTAGTACAGTATAGTATAATCTAGTAGTACAGTATCGTGTAGTATAGTATAATCTAGTAGTATAGTGTAGTATAGTATAATCTAGTAGTACAGTAATAGTAATATAATAGTCTAGTAATGTAGTACAGTATGTATAATCTAGTATAGTATGTGTAGTGTGTATAGTATAGTTAATCTATAGCATAGTATAGTGTTAGTTAGTATAATCTATAGTGTAGTGTAGTATATTATAATCTAGTAGTATAGTATATGTAGTATAGTATATCTTGTAGTATAGTATAGTGTAGTATAGAATAATCTAGTAGTATAGTATAGTATAAACTGATATTATAGTGTAGTATAGTATAATCTAGTAGTATAGTGTTAGTGTAGTATACTAATAATCTAGTAGTATAGTATAGTAAAGTTGTACTATAGTATAATCTATAGATAATGGTAGTATAGTATAATCAGTAGTACGTATAATGTAGTATAGTATAATCTTGTAGTATAGTATAGGTAGTATATTTAATCTAGTAGTATATTATGTTAAATAATCTATAGTATAATGTTAGTATAGTATAATCTAGTAGTGAAGTGTAGTTAGTATAATCTAGTTAGTATAGTTATAGTGTAGTAGTAATAATCTAGTGTATATTATAGTGTATTATAGTATAATCTAGTAGTATAGTATAGTGTAGTATAGTATAATCTATAGTATATGTACAGTAAAGTGTAGTATATATTATCTAGTAGTATATAGTATAATCTAGTAGCATGTGTATGTAGTATAGTATAATCTAGTAGTGTAGTGTAGTATAGTTATAATCTAGTAGTATAAATATGTATAGTATAATCTAGTAGTATAGTATAGTGTAGTATAATCTAGTATTATAGTGTAGTATAGTATAATTTAGTATTATAGTATAATCTATAGTAATATAGTGTAGTATAGTATAATCTAGTAGTATAGTGAGTGTTGAAATAATCTAGTAGTATATCTAGTGGTAGTACAGTATAGTATAAATCTAGTAGTATAGTATAGTTAATCTAGTAGTATAATGTCGTATAGTATAATGTAGCAGTATAGTATAGTATAATCTAGTAGTATAGTGTCGTATAGTATAATCTAGTAGTGTAGTGTAGTATAATCTAGTAGTATAGTATAGTGTAGTACAGTATAGTATAATCTAGTATTATAGTGTAGTATAGTATAATCTAGTAGTATAGTGTAGTATAGTATAATCTAGCAGTATAGTATAGTGTAGTACAGTATAATCTAGTATATAGTATAGTTAGTAACTATAGTATAATTGATTACAGTATAGTGTAGTGCAGTATATTGATATCGTAGTAGTATAGTAAAGTGTAGTCAGTATAGTATAATCTATAGTACAGTATAGTGTATAATCATAGTGTATAGTATAGTGTAGTACAGTAATAGTTATAATCAGTAGTAGTAGCATAGTGTAGTGTAGTATAGTATAATCTAGTAGTAAGTAGTAGTATAAATCTTAGTAGTATAGTAAGTATAATCTAGTATTATAGTTATTAGTAGTATAATAATCTAGTGTATAGTGTATATAGTTATAATCTAGCAGTAATTATAGTGTAGTATAGTATAATCTAGTAGTGTGTTAGTATAATCTGTAGTGTCTATAGTATAATCTAGTAGTGTAGTATAGTATAATCTAGTAGTATAATGTAGTATAGTATAATCTAGTAGTGTAGTGTAGTATAGTATAATCTAGTAGTATAGTATAGTGTAGTATAATCTAGTAGTAAAGTATAATCTAGTATTATGTGGTAGTATAGATAATCTAGTAGTATAGTGTAGTATAGTATAGTATAATCTAGCAGTATAGAAATCTAGTATTATAGTGTAAGTAATAGTATAATCTAGTAGTATAGTGGTAGTATAGTAATAATCTAGCAGTATAGTATAGTGTAGTAAACAGTATATCTAAGTAGTATAGTATAGTGTAGTACAGTATAGTATAATCTAAGTAAGTATAGTATGTACAGTATAGTGTAGTACAGTATAGTATAATCTATTAGTATAGTATAGTGTAGTACAGTAGAGTATAATCTAGTAGTACGTATAGTATAATCTAGTAGTATGTATAGTGTATGTAAGTAATAGTAATAATTGTAGTATATATATTATAATCTAGTAGTATAGTAATTAGTAATCTATTATTAGTGTATTATAAATTATATATTAATCTAGTAGTATAGTGGTTAGTATAGTATAATCTAGCAGTATAGTAAGTGTAGTATAGTATTCAGTAGGTAGTAAGTATAATCTAGTATTAGTATAGTATAATCTAGTTATATAATTTAGTATAGTATAATCTAGTAGTGTAAGTGTAGTAAGTATAATCTAGTAAGTATATATAGTTGTAGTATATCTAGTAGTAAAGTATAATCAGTATATAGTGTAGTTAGTATAGAGTATATAGTGTAGTTAGTAAGTAGATTAGAGTATAGTATAATTAGTATATAATGTAGTATAGTATAATCTAGTATAGTATTTAGTATGTAATAATCTAGTAGTATAGTATAGTGTAGTATAGTAATTCTAGTAGTAATAGTATATTGTGTACAGTATAGTATAATCTAGTAGTATAGTATAGTGTAGTATAGTATAATCTAGTAGTATAGTATAGTGTAGTATAGTATAATCTAGTAGTAGTAGTATAGTGTAATACAGTATAGTATAATATAGTAGTATAGTATAGTGTAAGTATAGTATAATCTAGTAGTATAGTATAGTGTAGTACAGTATAGTATAATCTAGTAGTATAGTTATGTAGTAACAGTATAGTAGTACAGTATGTAAAATCTAGTAGTATAGTATAAAGTGTAGTATAGTATAATCTAGTAGTATAAATGTAGTACAGTATAGTATAATCTAGTATTATAGTGTAGTATGTAGAATCTAGTAGTATAGTGTAGTATAGTATAATCTATTATAGTGTAGTATAGATAATTAGTAGTATAGTATGGTTAGTACGTTGTATATCTAGTAGTACAGTTAGTATAATCTAGTAGTATAGTAAGTGTAGTAACAGTATAGTATAATCAGTATATAGCAAATAGTGTATGTGTAGTATAGTATAAATTTAGTAGATAGTATAGTATAATCTAGTAGTATAGTTAAAGTATATCTAGTATATATAGTATCTAGTATAGTATATACTAGTAGTATAGTGTAGTATAGTACTAGTATAAGTCTAGCATGTATAGTATAGTGTAGTATAGTATAATCTAGTAGTATAATGTAGTATGTTATCTAGTATGTAGTGTAGTATAAGTATGAAATCTAGAGTATAGTATAGTGTGTATCGTAAATCAGTGTAGTATCATAGTATATCTGTAGTATTGTTAGTATAGTTTAAGTATATAGTTAGTATAGTATAGTATAGTGTAGTGTAGTATAGTAATAATCTAGTAGTATTAGTGTATACAGTATATATAATATCGTAGAGTATATGTAGTAGTAGTATAGTGTATTAGTATAATCTATAGTAGTATAGTATAGTATAATCTAGTAGTATAGTATAGTATATAATCTAGTCTAGTATAAGTAAGTATAATCTAGTAGTATAGTGTACGTATAAGTATAGTATAATCTAGCAGTATAGTAATAGTTGTATAAGTATAATCTAGTAGTGTATGTATAGTCTATCTAGTAGTGTAGTATAGTATAATCTAGTAGTATAGTAATAGTATAGTAATAATCTATAGTGTAGTGTAGTATAGTATAATCTAGTAGTATAGTATAGTATAATCTAGTAGTATAAATGTAGTATAGTATAATCTAGTAGTATAGTATAGGTAGTATTAGTATAAATCTTAGTAGTAGTGTAGTATAGTATAATATATATAGTGTAGTATGTATAATCTAGTAGTAATGTAGTATATATAATCTAAGTAGTAGAGTCAGTAAACTGTAGTATAGTATAGTGTAGTATAGTATAAAATAATTCTAGTAGTATAGTATAGTATAACTATATTATAGTAATCTAGTAGTAGTGTAGTGAATATATAATCTAGTAGATAGTAAGTAGTGTAAGTATAGTATAATCTAGTAGTTATAATGTAGTATAGTATAATCTAGTAGTATAGTAGTATAATGTAGTATAGTATAATCTTGTAGTATAGTATATTGTAGTATAGAATAATCTAGTAGTTAATAGTCTAGTATAGAACTAGTATATATAGTGTAGTTAAGTCATAATCTAGTGTAATAGTGTAGTGTAGTATAAGTATAATTAGTAGTACAGTATAAGGTAATCTAGTAGTATATGTATATAGTTATAACTAGTAGTAGTAAATCTTGTGTATAGTATAGTGTAGTAATGTATAACTAGTAGTATAGTAATAGTAATAATAGTAGTGTAGTATAGTATAATCTAGTAGTATAATGTAGTATATAATAATCTAGTAGTGTATGTGATATAGTATAATCTAGTAGCATAGAATAGTGTAGTAGAGTATAATCTAGTAGTAGATAGTCTACAGTAAGTGTAGTATAGTATTATCTAGTAGTATAAGTATAATCTATGAGTAATAGTTGTAATGTAGTATAGTGGTAATGTAGTATAGTAATAAATCTAAGTAGTAGTGTAGTATAGTTATATCTAGTAAGTAATAGTATAGTATAGTTTAGAATCTAGTAGTATATATGTAGTAGTATAATCTAGTATTATAGTGTAGTATAGTATAATTTAGTAGTATAGTATAATCTAGTAGTATAGTGTAGTATAGTAAATACTAGTAGTAATAGTATATCTAGTAGTATAGTATAAGTGTAGTCCAGTATAGTAATAGTATGTTATTATAATGTCTAGATATAGATGTAGTCAGTATAGTATAGTATAATCTAGAGTATAGTATAGTGTTCGTATAGTATAATCTAGTAAGTAGTGTAGTAATAATTAGTAGTATAGTATAGTATAATGTAGCAGTATGTATAGTGTAGTATAGCATAATCTAGTAGTATAGTGTCGTATAGTATAATCTAGTAGGATAGTGTCGTATAAGTATAATGTAGCAGTATAGTATATGTATTATAGTATAATCTAGTAGTATAAGTGTCGTATAGTATAACTGTAGTATAGTGTCGTATAGATAATCTAGTTAAGTATAGTGTCGTATAGTAATAATGTAGCAGTATAGTATAGTGTCGATAGTATAATTAGTAGTATAGTATAGTAGTTGTAGTATAGTATAATCTAGTAGTATAAATAATGTGTATAGTATAATGTAGCAGTATAGTATAGTGTAGTATAGTATAATTAGTAGTATAAGTGTCGTATAGTATAATCTAGTAGGTAAGTATAATTAGTAGTAAGTATAGTATAATGTAGCAGTATAGTATAGTGTAGTATAGCGTAATCTAGTATATAAGTGTCGTATAGTATATCTAGTTCACAGTAATAGTGTCGTTATAGTATAATGTAGCAGTATAGTAGTGTAGTAAAGTATCTAATAGTTTAGTGGTAGTTAATAGTATAATCTAGAGATGTATAGTTTAGTATAAGTATATAGATAATTCTAATAGGTCGTGTAGTATAGATAATCTAGAAGTATAGTATAGTTAGTATAGTATAAAATAATTCTAAGTGTCGTGTAGTATATAATCTGAAGTATAGTATAGAGTGTAGTATAGTATAATAATAATTTCTATATAGTTAGTGATAAGTTAATCTAGAAGTATAGTATAGTATATATAGTATAGTATAATGTAGTATGTGATAATACTAGAAGTATAGTGTTGTATAGTATAATCTAGAAGTATAGTATAGTGTAGTATAGTATAATCTAATAGTGTAGTATAGTATAATCTAGAAGTATAGTGTAGTATAGTATAATCTAGTAGTATAGTGTTGTATAGTATATCTAGAAGTATAGATAGTGTAGTATAGTATAATCTAGTAGTTATGTGTTGTATAGTATAATCTAGAAGTATAGTATAGTGTAGTATAGTATAATAATAATTCTAATAGTTAATGTAGTATAGTATAATCTAGAAGTATAGTATAGTGTAGTATAGTATAATATAATTCTAATAGTATAGTGTAGTATAGTATAATCTAGAAGTATAGTGTAGTATAGTATAATCAGTAGTATAGTGTCGTATAGTATAATGTAGCAGTATAGTATAGTGTAGTACAGTATAATGTAGCAGTATAGTATAGTGTAGTACAGTATATGTAGCAGTATAGTATAGTTAGTATAGTATATAATAATTCTATAGTATATGTGTAGTTAAGTAATACTAGAAGTATAGTGTCGTATAGTATAATCTAGAGTATAGTGTGTATAGTATAATGTAGCAGAGTTAGTAGTACGTATGTTAGCAGTACCGTATCATGTAGCAGTATAGTATAGTGTAGTACAGTAAAAATTGTACAGTATATATGTGTAGTATAGTATAATGTAGCAGTATAGTATAGTGTAGTACAGTATAATTAGCAGTATAGTGTAGTATAGTATAATCTAGTAGTATAGTGTCGTATAGTATAATGTAGCAGTATAGTATAGTGTAGTACAGTATAATGTAGCAGTATAGTATAGTGTAGTACAGTATAATGTAGCAGTATAGTATAGTGTAGTATAGTATAATGTAGCAGTATAGTATAGTGTAGTACAGTATAATGTAGCAGTATAGTATAGTGTAGTACAGTATAATGTAGCAGTATAGTATAGTGTAGTATAGTATAATCTAGTAGTGTAGTATAGTATAGTATAATCTAGTAGTAAAGTGTAGTGTAGTAAAGTACAATATAGTTGATTCCATAAATTTCACTGCATATTCCAAATGAGGCCTTACCAATGCTTTGTAAAGAGGGAGAATTACATTTCCCTCCCTTGAATCCATACCAGAATATTGAGAAATTATGATATTCGATACATATACTGTATTCTGGGTTGGTACGGGAACTATATAATATATGGAGAATATAACTACACTACTCTACTATACCTATTATACTTCGATAGTATCTGGTTGGTACAGAAAACAAAAAGTATACTATATCATATTGAGAATTATACTGTCGGTATTAATACAATAACTGTAGTTTTGGTGTGGTAAAGGATACTATTATATTGTTTTAATTACTACTTGGAATTACTGGTATTAATACATATACTACTGTAGTTTGGTGTCTGGTGGTCGGGATACTATATAAAATATTGAGACTTATATTAACACGGTATTATACAAATACTATACATTGTAGTTCTGGTTGGTACAACAAAGCGTAACTAATAATATTGAAGAATACTGGTATTAATACATATACCTACATATGTAGTTTCTGGTTGGTACGGGGTAAGGATCTATATAATATTGCGAAATTAAAACTGTTATTAAATCACATATACGTAGTTTCTGGTATGGTCAACAGGGATCAATGTACTATAATAATATGAGAATTACTGGTATTAATACATATATTGTAGTTCTGGTTGGTACAGGGATACTATATAATATTGAGAATTACTGGTATTATACATATCTGTTAGTTCTGGTTGGTTCAGGATACTATATAATATTGAGAATTACTGGTATTAATACATATACTGTAGTTCTGGTTGGTACGGGGATACTTTCCGTTTGGAGTCAGGAAGGCATTCTTTATTCAACCTCAATTACTAGATGTGTAGCGGTGGGTGTTGTACTCCAACGTACAGAGAGTAAACATTTAAAGTAACTTACCTTATATCTTCCTCTATTTTTGCCTGGGCGTCCAAATCGAATGGATCTGCGGAGTAAATTCGATCCTTTCCTGCTCTCTCTCTCCCGTGCTCGTTCCTGCTGCTGCTCCGATAGAACCTTAGTAAACTTATCTGTAACACAAACCAACCAGCAGATTGTGGTAAATACAAAGTAGGAAACAAACAGACTAAGGCAACTGTAGTTGTAACTTTGGCTCCACTCCACGTCCTTAAGGCCTAACAAATGAAACACACACTGCAAAGAAGCGTCTTCCCCCCATTGGATAGATCTCAACGCGGGGTGGGGGTGGAGCATGGAATCTATAGTTGTCCTTTAACACAATAGAAAACATGTTAATTTATTACTGTAAGGTATTGTCTGTCTATATCCAGGTAACATAATTATCTCACAGTCTATCACGGAGATCTCTCCCTCCACGGACACTAACAGGGATTTTCAATAAAAGTTCTTACTGTAAAAATGGTGCTAATTTTTCCCCAACCAATCAGATCTTTTTAACATCTGAAAGCTAACATCTGATTGGTTGGGGAAAAATTAGCACCATTTTTAACGATAAGAACTTTTATTGCATAACCCTGTGAATAACCCTGTACATTCAATGTGTAAAGGTTCGTACACACGTGCGATCGAGAGTCCCGACCCGCGGCGCACCATGTGTACGAACAAACTGACGTTCGGTCGGGGATCGTTGACTGACCGGCCTGGCGGATCTACGAACGACCGTTTCAGCTGATAAAATGGCCACACACGGGCAGATTATCAGCCAAAACGGTCGTTCGTCGACACCGTGCGTCGAGGTTTGGGACCCGCGATCGAACGTGTGTACGAACCTTTACTGGTGTGTGAACACTGTACTGAATGGAAGAGAGTAAATCGGCCCATTGGGCAGTAAACATAATAACAGGTCAGGATCTGCTCAGTAATCACAAGCTTTGTAACAAGCAGAGGATAATGAATGGTCGATACGAGGTCATTACGTGGCTCCATTCAGTTAATACTAACAGACCACGTTTGGGGATCAAACACACATTCATGCGTTTCCAATTACAGCTCCTCCCACTAAGCTGAGCTACACTTGGGGTTTAGATTGTAATAAACTCAGCTACGGGAGCAGAACTAGAAGCGTAGAACGCACAAAAAGCCCGGTACCCTAGCCCCACCCCTAAACACAAACCCCACCCATCTTTACTTTTGGAGGAAATTTATGAACTGCTAAAAGGATGAAAGGAATGTGCTCCAAATAAAGTAGCAACGGCTTGGGTCAAAAAAAAAAAAAAAGGGAGAGATTGACAGGCCCCCCTCAACAACCTCTCTTATACAGGACAATACCATGCTGGCTGTGGTGGTATGAGGCACTTACCAATGCTTTGTAAGAGGGAGAATTACATTTCCCTCCCTGATCCAAGGCCCTCTTATACAAGACAATACCATGCTGGCTGTGATGTAAGGAGGCTACCAAGGGTTTAAAAGAGTGGAGAATTACATTTCCCTCCCTGATCCATACCTCTCTTATAAGACAATACCATGCTGGCTGTGATGGTAAGAGGCCTTACCATGCTTGTACAGAGGGAAGAATTACATTCCTCCCTGAAACCCATACCTCTCTTTATACAAGACAATACCACTGCGTCTCTCTGGTGTTGCCGCCTGGCACTGGCTTGCTACCTTTAACTTGTTCCCCCAACATCCTTTCAGTTTAGGACCATTTTACAGGGACATTCAACAAAAGTTCTTATCGTTAAAAATGGTGCTAATTTTGCCCCAACCAATCAGATGTTATTTAACATTTCTGATTGGTTGGGGCAGAATTAGCACCATTTATAACGGTAAGAACTTTTATTGAATAACCCTGTAAGTTTTGAATTTCTACAAATAAACCAGGTGACTTGCTCAAAATGAATTCACTGTAGATCAGTATCGGGGTAATAATAGACGGTGGCTACATTAACCCCAATACGGGCAACACCCATGGAACGTGCCGTCAGCCTGGGATTACCGGGACCACAGTAATAAGGTAAAATTCGCTAGGATCCTTGGAACAACCAACAGTTGGAAAGCCGCAGGAAACTAGAGATTAAAAGGAATATTGAATTAAAGGGCAAGTCCAGCCCTGAAATGAAAACTTACATACGGGTAAATCACCCCCCAAAACCCTAAATGGTAATAGATTGAAATGTGAAAGGTGTAAGTCTAACCTGAAATCCTGCACAATGTCCTGTTCCCCCTGTTTCTTCTTCCTGGTTCTTCCAGTTAGTAACTGTCAGTTATGGATTTGACAGTTGACATCACAGCCAATGACTGAATGTTAATCCCCTGTCTGCCTCTTCTGAGCATGCCCAGGCTCAGTACAGGCTCAGTACAGGTTTCTTAATTGCTCAGTTTCCATGAGGCATCCAGAAGCATAGCAGGCATACAGTAATGAATTCATAGGACAAACTGTGATATATCAACATATTATAAAGAGGCCGTTCTTTCTAAAAGATGTTCTTATGAGGGTGGAGTTGCCCTTTAAACTTGATTAATAAAAACCATTTCTTGTTGTTTATTCTTCCCAAATTCCTTCTTGCATGTTGTACCGCCATCTATAATTTTATTTGTTTTAATCCTTTATTCTATTTCCACAGAACCCCCCGACCACAAAATGGTTTGATCCATATACAACGAATCATTTACTGCTTGGTTAAAACTGTGGGCCCCTATTGGTCAACTCACCCAGGTCTCCACTCAGCAGAGCCTCAGCCAGTGGCGGATTGCGTTCCTTCAGCAGTGACAGTTCGTGCGGATTAGCAAGTAGCATCTCACGAAGCAAAGTCGGGTTGTCTAGACCCTGGGGGTAGGAAGATGGTTCCGGTGGAGGAGGTGCCTGCTGGGACGGTGCAGGGGTGGGCTGGCCAGATGTACCAGGTACCTCAATGCTACTGAAATCAATTCTAAAGCCTAAACCAATAAGAAAAATATCAATTACCAACGACACCAGCTCAGTGCACAAGAGAGGCAGGACCAAGACATTCAGGTAACAGGAGTCGCTCTGTATTAACGACACCAGCTCAGCTAAGTCAAGTTGAGCTAAGGAATCTATGTTCCCATTAAACAGAGCGACTCTGTTACTGACTGTCTGGTCCTGCCTCTCGTGTGCATGAGCTTGTGTTCGTTAATACAGAGCGACCCTGTTACCTGATGTCCTGGATCCTGCTATCTTGTGCACTGAGATTGGTGTGTAATACAGAGCGAATCCTGTTACCTGGAACATGTCCTGGTCTGCTCTCTTGTGCCATGAGACTGGTGTCGTTAATACAAGAGCGGAGTACACTCCTGTTACCTGAATGTACAATGTGTCCGCCTCTCTTGTTGCCGACTGGCTGGTGTCGTTAATACGAGGACCTCCCTGTAACCTAATGTCTGGTCCTGCTCTCGTGTGCACTGCGCTGGTCGACATTCAGGTAACAGGAGTCGCTCTGTATTAACGACACCAGCTCAGTGCACAAGAGAGGCAGGACCAGGACATTCAGGTAACAGGAGTCGCTCTGTATTAAAGAGGCAGGACCAGGACATTCAGGTAACAGGAGTCGCTCTGTATTAATGGGAACAGGAGAATTCACTTAGATCAACTGGACTTTAGATCTGGAGACGTTTCTCTAACCATCCCACTGGATCTCTCAATTCACAATGAATTGTACAAGAATCTGTTGGCAATTAAAGTGTCTGTACACTGAAAACATGACTTTGCATCATCTTAATCTATAAATACGTGTAAGTAGCGCTTACTCTGAGGTGTGTGTGTTGCTGCATGCCTTTAATACAGTACGTTTCTTGCTCAGGCTCTGACCTGACTATTTTCCCTCATACCAACTGTCAATACAGCCAGTATACAGCGCACCCACCGTCAATACTGCACACAGTGTACAGCGCACCCACCGTCAATACTGCACACAGTATACAGCGCACCCACCGTCAATACTGCACACAGTAGACAGCGCACCCACCGTCAATACTGCACACAGTATACAGCGCACCGACCGTCAATACTGACCGTCAATACTGCACACAGTATACAGCGCACCGACCGTCAATACTGCACACAGTATACAGCGCACCGACCGTCAATACTGCACGCAGTATACAGCGCACCGTCAATACTGCACACAGTATACAGAGCACCAACTGTCCATACTGCACAGTATACAGCGCACCAACTGTCAAACCATTCCAGCTACAGCAAAACTGCTGATAGCGATAGTTGGGGTGAATTATAGTTTCCACTAATGGGCAATTTAAAAAAACAAATTTACCAGTGTACATACTCTTTAAGTACCCTGGAAAGTCCCAATTAACATGGCGCAGCAAGGGGTCGGGGACCTCCATGGCGCAGCAAGGGGTCGGGGACCTCCATGGCGCAGCAAGGGGTCGGGGACCTCCATGGCGCAGCAAGGGGTCGGGGACCTCCATACCCTAAACTTAAGGATTGATTCAGTGGTAAGACCAAGGGCAAGTTCAGGGAGTCAGGGACCTCCATATCACAGCAAGGGGTCAGGGACCTCCATATCACAGCAAGGGGTCAGGGACCTCCATCTAACAGCAAGGGGTCAGGGACCTCCATCTAACAGCAAGGGGTCTGGGACCTCCATCTAACAGCAAGGGGTCAGGGACCTCCCTATAACAGCAAGGGGTCAGGGACCTCCCTATAACAGCAAGGGGTCAGGGACCTCCATATCACAGCAAGGGGTCAGGCCGCCGGGTGTCTCATGTCTGCCCAGTTGCCGCAGGTGTCTCAGTGTCGCCCAGTGCCGCAAGGTGTCTCAGTGTCGCCCAGTGCCGCAAGGTGTCTCAGTGTCGCCCAGTGCCGCAAGGTGTCTCAGTGTCGCCCAGTGCCGCAAGTGTCTCAGTGTCGCCCAGTGCCGCAAGGTGTCTCAGTGTCGCGCCAGTGCGCAAGGTGTCTCAGTGTCGCCCCAGTGCCAGCAAGGTGTCTCGTGTCGCCCAGTGCCGCCAAGGTGTCCATTCGCCCAGTGCCCAGGGTTGTCTCAGTGTCGCCACAGTACCGCAGGGTGTCTCAAGTGTCGCCCCAGTTGCCCGCAAGTGTCTCAGTGTCGGCCCAGTACCGCATGTTCTCAGTGTCACCCATACCGCAAGGTGTCTCAGTGTCGCCCAGTGCCGCAAGGGTGTCTCAGTGCGCCCATACGTACCGTCAAGTGGTCTCAGTGTTCCGTCCAGGTACCGCAGAGCATCGCCCAGTGTACCCAGTACCGCAAGGTGTCTCAGTGTCGGCCCAGTGCCGCAAGTGTCTCAGTGTCGCCAGTCCGCAAGGTGTCTCAGTGTCGCCAGTACCGAGGTGGTCTCAGTGTCATCCCAACTCCAGTACCGCAAGGTGTCTCGTGTCGCCCAGTACCAGCAGAGACGCGCCCAGTGTCGCCCAGTACCGCAAGGTGTCTCAGTGTCGCCCAGTACCGCAGAGCATCGCCCAGTGTCACCCCGTACCGCAAGGTGTCTCAGTGTCGCCCAGTACCGCAAGGTGTCTCAGTGTCGCCCAGTACCGCAGAGCATCGCCCAGTGTCGCCCAGTACCGCAAGGTGTCTCATTGTCGCCCAGTACCGCAAGGTGTCTCAGTGTCGCCCAGTACCGCAGACATCGCCCAGTGGCGCCAGTACCGCAAGGTGCCTCGTGTCCCCAGTACCGCAGAGCATCGCCCAGTGTCGCAAGGTGTCTCAGTGTCGCCCAGTACCGCAGAGCATCGCCCAGTGTCGCCCAGTACCGCAAGGTGTCTCAGTGTCCCCAGTACTGCAGAGCATCGCCCAGTGTCGCCCAGTACCGCAAGGTGTCTCAGTGTCGCCCAGTACCGCAGAGCATCGCCCAGTACCCGCAAGTGTCTCAGTGTCGGCCCGTACTGCAGAGCATCGCCCAGTGCGCCCAGTACCGCAAGGTGTCTCAGTGTCGCCAGTCTCAGACATCGCCAGTACCGCAAGTGTCCTGTCGCCCAGTACCGCAGAGCATCGCCCAGTGTCGCCCAGTACCGCAAGGTGTCTCAGTGTCGCCCAGTACTGCAGAGCATCGCCCAGTGTCGCCCAGTACCGCAAGGTGTCTCAGTGTCGCCCCAGTACCGCAGAGCATCGCCCAGTGTCGCCCAGTACCGCAAGGTGTCTCAGTGTCGCCAGTACCGCAGAGCATCGCCCAGTGTCCGCCCAGTACCGGCCAGGTGTCTCAGTGTCCGCCCAGTACCGTAGACATCGCCCAGTGTCGCCAGTACCCGCAAGGTGTCTCCAAGGTGGTCGCCCAGTACCCCCGTAGAGCATCGCCCAGTGTCGCCCATACCCGCAAGGGTCTCAGTGTCGCCCCGTACCATGCAGACATCGCCCAGTGTCGCCCAGTGCCGCAGGTGTCTCAGTGTCCGCCCAGTACCGCAAGGTGTCTCAGTGTCGCCCAGTACACCGAGACATCGCCCAGTGTCGCCCAGTACCGCAAGGTGCTCCAGTGTCGCCCAGTACTGCAAGCATCGCCCAGTGTCGCCCAGTGCCGCAAGGGTCCTCAGTGTCGCCATAACCTGCAAGGTGTCTCAGTTCCCCAGTCCGCAAGTGTCTCAGTGTCCCCAGTACGCAGTGCCATTCGCAGTCTGCAGAGCATCGCCGTGTCACCCCATGCCGCAAGGTGTCTCAGTGTCGTCGCCCAGTGCCCCTCGCAAGGTTCTCGTGGTCGCCCAGTACCGCAAGGTGTCTCAGTGTCGCCCAGTAGCCGCAAGGTGTTCAGTGCGCCCAGTACCGCAAGTGTCCTCAGTGCCCAGTACGCAGGCATCGCCCATGTCGCCCAGTGCCGCAAGGTGTCTCAGTGTCGCCAGTGCCGTCCCCCAAGTGTGTCTCATGTCGCCCATACGCAAGGTGTCTCAGTGTCGCCCAGTAACCGTGTGTCTCAGTGTTCCCGCCCAGTGTCCGCAAGGTGTCTCAGTTGTCGCCCATGCCCGCAAGGTGTCTCAGTGTCGCCCAGTACCGCAAGGTGTCTCAGTGTCGCCCAGTAGCCGCAGGGTGTCTCAGTGTCGCCCAGTACCGCAAGGTGTCTCAGTGTCGCCCAGTACCGCAAGGTGTCTCAGTGTCGCCCAGTACCGCAAGGGTCTCAGTGTCTGCCCGTACCGCAAAGTGCTCAGTGTCGCCCCAGACGCATAGCATCGCCCAGTGTCTCCCAGTGCGCAGGTCCCAGTGTCTCCCAGAACGCAGTGGGTCCATTGTCTCCCAGTACCGCAGGTGGTCCCAAGTGTCTCCCAGTAGACTGCAGGGGGTCCCAGTTTCCACCCAGTACCAGCGGGGGTCCCATTTCTCCCAGCAGTACCGCAGGGGTCCCAATGTCTCCCAGTAGTAAACTGCAGGGGGTCCCAGTTGTCGCCCAGACCGCGGTGGTCCAGTGTCTCCCAGTAGTACTGCAGGGGGTCCCAGTGTCTCCCAGTACCGCAGGGGGTCCCAGTGTCTCCAGTATAGGGGGGTCCGTGCTCAGTACCGAGGGTCCCAGTGTCTCCAGTAGACGCAGGGGGGTCCCAGTGTCTCCCAGTAGACCACCGCAGGGGTCCCAGGTTCTCCAGTACCACCGCAGGGGGTCCCAGTGTCTCCCAGTACCACCGCAGTGGGTCCCAGTTGTCTCCCAGTACAACCGCAGGGGTCAGTTCTCCAGTACCACCGCAGGGGGTTCCCAGTGTCTCCCAGTACCACCGCAGGGGGTCCCTGTCTCCCAGTACCGCAGTGGTCCCAGTGTCTCCCAGTATACTGCAGGGGCCCAGTTCTCCCGTAGTAGTCAGGGTCCCGTCTAATAGTACGGGGGGTCCCAGTGTCCCAGTAGTACGCAAGGTGTCTCAGTGTCGCCCTACCGCGTGTCTCAGTGTCGCCCCGTCTGCACATCGCCCAGTGTCACCATGCCGCAAGCATCGCCAGTGTCTCCCAGTAGTACCGCAGTGGGTCCATGGTCCTCCCAGTACCAGCAGGTGGTCCCATGTCCTCCCAGTAAGTACTGCAGGGGGTCCCAGTGTCTCCCATGACCGCAGGGGTCCCAGTGTCCTCCCAGCATACCGCAGTGGTCCCAATGTCTCCCAGTAGTACCGCAGGGGGTCCAGTGTCTCCCAGTACCACCGCCCATGGGGTTCCCAGTGTCTCCCAGTACCAGCAGGGGGTCCAGTGTTCAGTAACACGCGGGTCCCAGTGTCTCCGTACTGACGAGTCCCAGTTCTCCCAGTACCCGCCGGGGTCCCAGTGTCTCCCAGTACCACCGCAGGGGGTCCCAGTGTCTCCCAGTACCACCGCAGGGGGTCCCAGTGTCCATACCCCAGGTCCATGCCCCAACCCGACGGGGTCCCAGTGTCTCCCAGTACCACCGCAGGGGTCCCAGTGTCTCCCAGTACCACCGCAGGGGTCCCAGTGTCCCAGTCCACCGAGGGTCCCAGTGCTCCAGTACCACCACGCAGGGGGTCCCAGTCTCCCAGTACCACCGCAGGGGGGTCCCAGTGCTCCCAGTACCACCGCAGTGGGTCCATGTCTCCCATACCCCGCAGGGGGTCCCAGTGTCCCAGTTACCACCGCAGGGGGTCCCAGTGTCTCCCAGTACCACCGCAGGGGGGTCCCAGTGTCTCCAGTACCACCGCAGGGGGTCCCAGTGTCTCCCAGTACCACCGCAGGGGGTCCCAGTGTCTCCCAGTACCACCGCAGGGGGTCCCAGTCCTCCCAGTACCACCGCAGGGGGTCCCAGTGTCTCCCAGTACCACCAGCAGGGGGTCCCAGTGTCTCCCAGTACCACCGCGGTGTCCCAGGGTTCCCCGTGTCTGCCCCAGTACCACCGCAGGGGTCCCAGTGTCTCCCAGTCCACCCGCAGGGGGTCCCAGGTCTCCCATACAGCAGGGGTCCCGTGTCTCCCAAGTACCGCCGGGGGGTCCCAGTGTCTCCAGTACTACGGGAGGGTCCCAGTGTTCCCAGTAACCGCAGGGGGTCCCAGTGTCTCCCAGAGTACCGCAGGGGGTCCCATGTGTCTCCCAGTAAGGCAGGGGGTCCCAGTGTCCTCCCATAGTACGCGGGTTCTCCAGTGTTCCGTAGTCACCGCAGGGGGTCCCAGTGTCTCCCAGTAGTACGCAGGGGGTCCAGTGTATCCCAGTACCGCAGGGGGGGTCCACCGTGTCTCCCAGTAGTACTGCAGGAGTTCCCAGTGCTCCCAGTACTGCAGGGGTCCCAGTGTCCTCCCAGTACCGCAGGGTGCCCATTCTCCCCAGTACCGCAGGGGGTCCCAGTGTATCCCAGTAGTTCTGCAGGGGGTCCCAGTGTCTCCCAGCAGTACCGCAGGGGGTCCCAGTATCTCCTAGTACCGCAGGGGCAGGGGTCCCAGTGTATCCCAGTAGTTCTGCAGGGGGTCCCATGTCTCCCAGTGTACTGCAGGGGTCCCATATCTCCTAGTACCGCAGGGGAAGAGGGTCCCAGTGTAACCCAGTACCGCAGGGGGTACCAATGTCTACCAGTAGTACTGCAGGGGGGTCCCAGTATCTCCTAGTACCGCCAGGGGCGGGGTCCCAGTGTCTCCCACAGTACCGCACCGCAGGGGGTCCCAGTTCTCCAGCATCACCGCACCGCAGGGGTCCCAGTGTCTCCCAGTACCGCAGGGGGTCCCAGTTCCCGTATTGTCCCTAGTGTCGGGTCAGTATGGTAGCTCCCTCCTGATCAGTGTTGTGGGAGTCAGTGAGTGTGAGTCCCAGTCCCTCCCCACCTGACACTCTGCTGCCGGATCCCGCTCTCCAGCTCACACAGCGCCTGGAAGTTCTGCAGCTCGAAGTCTGATCGACCTCCAGGGAGAACGTGACCTCGGACAGGTCCCTGCGGACAACATAACACGGTGATTACATGACGGACGGTCAGTGCCGGTTCCGGGAAAAGCTGCAACCGGATACCGAAGTTCGTCACTCACAAACAGGCGGTGGTCGGGACAAATCACGCAGGCGCAGAGGATTGTCCCGAAAACCTTCCTCCCCGTCAACGTATGATACACTGTTCCCGCCCCTAGCAGTGCATTGTGGGTGGGTGAATTCTACACCCCTGCCTGAAGATGATAACCGGGGGGGATGGGCGGAGCCACACTGACCTACAGAAACCAATCAGATCCTAGCCTACTAGGGCCCACACTAACAGCGCGTGATATATCGCGCAGTCGGAGCGCCTAGTGGCGCTATTAGGTTACACGCTAAATGCGCCATTCTATTTATGGCGCAGTCACTGCGATAAACGACTCGCGGTTTTGTGTGATTTGGATAGTTGTGCCTCCAGGGCTCGGCACGGGGATGTGCGATCTCATAGTGTGTTCACCACTAGTGCGCGGCAAGACACTTTCAACAATGTTGGCGATCACAACGCGTGCGGGAAGTGTGAGTGGGAGCGGGAGTTCGTTCTCGTGCGGCGTAATCCCAGGAAGACGTCCCCGGGGTGCACAGCGATGGATTAAACCTCAGGCACCTGCGCTTCGGTCCGTTACGGGAAGCGATCACACAACGGGCAACAATCAGACAAAACACACCAATGTACACTAACGCAACACACACACGACACCATGTAACACACAACCCACACACTGTACACCACACAACACTGGACACACACACACACACACACACAAAACGACACACACACACCTGCACAACACACACCCGTCCACACCACACACACTTACACACACACACACGACACACCACAAATTGTACCACACACACACACACACGTACACCCACCACACTGTACACACACCACACACACACAACACACCTACACACAACACACATCTTACACAAACACACCACACTGTACACACACACACTGACCACACCACACACACTGTACAACACACACCACTACACACACACACCACTTACACACCCAACTGTACACACACACCTTACACACACACACATGACACACCCACACACAACACTGTACACACCCACACACACAACTGTCACCAACATGAACACACACACATGTACACACACACACACTGTCCCCACAACACCACTGACACACACACCTACACAACACCCAACTGTACACACACACACACTGTACCCACACACACCACACACAACACTGTACACACACCCACCATCACTGTACACACATCCCACACACTGTACACACACACACACACTACACCCCCACACACTGTACAACACACACGTACCCACACACACTGTACACACACATCACAATTTACACACACACACACACACTGTACACACACACACACACTGTACACACACACACACATTGTACACACACTGTACACACACACACACCACACTGTACAACACACACAACTGTAACACTACACACACACACACTGTACACCACACACTGTACACACACACACACACTGTACACACACACCACACACACACACTGTACCACACACACTGTACACACACACACACTGTACACACCACACACTGTACACACACACACACTGTAAACACACCACCAACTGTACACCACACACACACCTGTACACACCACACTGTACCACCACACATGTACAACCACACAAGCACACTGTACACACCACACACACTGTCACACACCATGTACACACACACACACACTGTACACACACACCCACACTGTACACACACACACTACACACACACACTAACACAGCCACACACTGTACACACACATGTACACCCACACACACACTGTACACACACACACACACTGTACACACCACACACACACTGTACACACACACACACCCTGTACACACACCACACACCACACACACACACACACATTACCCACACACTGTACACACACCTGTACACACACACTGTACACACACTGTACACACACACACTGTACACACACACTGTCACACCACTGTACACACACACACACTGTACACACACACACACACACACACACACGACACACACACACACAACACCACACACTGTACACCCCACACTGTACACACACTGTACACACACTGCCCACACACACACTGTACACACACACACACACTGTACACACACACTGTACACACAACACACTGTACACACACACAACACACATTGTACACACACACTGTACACACACACACACACTGTACACCACACACACTGTACACACACACCACACACACACTGTACACACACACAGACACACATTGTACACACACACACGACACACACACTGTACACACACACACACTGTACACACACACACGTGTACACACACACACACACACACACTGTACACACACACACACACACACACACTGTACACACCAGCACAAACTGTACACACACACACACTAACAACCACACATGTCACAACACAACACTGTACACACCCCACACACTGTACACACACACACACACACACGGTACAACCAACACAACAACTTACACACACACTGTACACACACACACCAACACACAGCCCTGTAACACCCACACACACCACTGACAACATTCACACACTGTACACACACACACTGTACCACACACACTGTACACACACACACTATACACTACACACACCCACACACTGTATCACAACACTCCACACTGTACACACACACCACTGTACACCACCCACCTGTACACACCACACTGTACACACACCACACACTGTTCACACGTACACACACAGTCACACACAGTCACACACACACACACACACACGTACACACGTACACACAACACGTACAAACACACTGTACACACCACACACTGCACCACACACACACTGTACACACACACACACTGTACACACACACAACACTGTAACACACACACTGTAACACACACCACACTGTACACACCACACACGCTGACACACACTGTACACACACAGACTATACACCACACACTGTACACACACACACACACACACACACACACTACACACACACACACACACTGTACACACCACAATCCCACACACAATAAACACACACACTATACACACACACTACATCACACACTAACAAACACACACACACTATACTACACACATACACACACTATACACACACACTGTACACAACACTATACACACACACACTATACACAACACACCACCTATAACACACACACAGTAGGACACTCTACACACACTATCCACACACACAGTAACACACACACACTACACCACACGTACACACACACAGTACACAAACACTGTACACACACACAGACTATCCACACACACACAATAACACACACACGTACACACACTATACACACACACTGTACACACACACACACATGTACCACACACGATACACACCACACCACCCACTACACACACACTACACACACACACTATACACACACCCCTATACACACACACTATACACGCGCACACACATAGACACGCACCACACCATAACGCACACACTATACACGCACACACTATACACACACACACTATACACACACAGACTACACACAAACACCACACACTATACACACATCAGAATACCACACGCGCACACACACGTATACTACGCGCACACACACTATAACGCCCGCACACACACATACGCGCACACACACTATGCACACACCACCATACTACATAGGACCCCACACAACCACACACAGACCAACACAGGACTACGAACACACACACACTACACACACACACTAACACACAACCACACGGTACACACCTATACACGACACAGCTGACACCCCACACGAGCACACTACACGACACACACAGTCTATACACACGGCACACATACACCACCACACACACTCACTATAACAACACACACTACCAACACCCGATACACACGCACACAGACACTATATACGCACACCAGGGGGACACTATACACGCACACACTATACACACACAAAGACTAACCCACACACCTATACACACACACTATACACACACTATACACGCCACACACACTATCCACTCGCACACACACTATACAACTCACCACACTATACACGCAACACTCACTATACAACAACGCACACACACTATACACGCACACACACTATACCGCACACACACTATAACACACAGCCCTATACACACCACACACTATACACACACACACTATACACACACTTACAACACATACCACATACACACACAACACACTATACACAAGACATACACTATACACACAGACACTATACACACACACTATATACACTATATCACACAGACACTATACACCCACACACACTATACACACACACACTATACCACACACACTATACCACATATCACTATACACTCACTATACACACACCCGCACACTATACACACACACACTATACACACATACTATACACACTATACACACCCACAACAATACACACACACTATACACACACACACTTCACACCACTATATACACACACCATATACACACGCACACTATACACACCTCACCACTATATACACCCGCACACTATACACATGCACACTATACACCAAACACCCCGATAACAACACTACACTACACACACACTATACACACACGCCGACAACACCTATATACACACACTATACACACATCACACTATATACCACACACACTATATATATACACACACACACTCACTATCCACACACTATTACACACACACATACACACACACAACTCACTTTATAACACACGCCACACTATACACACACACACACTCACTATACACACACACTGTACACACACTATACACAGACACACTATACACACACACCTATACACACACACACAACTGTACACACACTATACACAGACACACTATACACCACACACACTATACACACACACACAACACTGTACCCCATTCTATATATCACATGATATTAATACCTTCTATAACATATTATTATACATTCTATTACAACACTTAATTATACATATTCTATACATCACATATATTATTCATTCTATATATCACATTATATTGTAGCATTCTATATATATCACACATTATATTAGTACATTCTATATATATCACATTATATTATACATTCTGTTATCACACATTATATATACATTCTATATAGCACATATATTATACCTTCTATATACACACATTATAATTATACATTCCTATCTATCACATATTAAAGCCATTCTATATATAAACATTATATTATACATCTATATCTATCACATTATATTATACATTCTATATTAATCACAATTATATTAACATTCTATATACACATATTACACATCCTCTATATATCACATATTTATACATTCTATATCTCACATTAGATTATACACTTCTATATATCACATTATATTATACTTCTTATCTATCACGATCATTTACATTCTTATATCACATTTATATTATCCACTCTAATAGCAACATTATATTAAAAACAGTCTATATTCACACTTTATATACATTCCATATTCACTTATATTATACATTCTGGTACGGATCATTAGACAAAGTTAATATCAAGAAGCTCCAGGAACCAGATGGATTGCATCCTAGGATTTTCAAAGAGCTTAGTTCAGTTTCTACCAAGACCGACTGTGTCTCATCTTTTCGATTCGCGTTTGCTGGAATGTGCCTCTGGATTGGAAAAAGGCCATGTAATACAATATTCAAAAAAGGTGTCGTTCACAGCCTGGTAACTATGACCTGTAAGCCTAACCTCAGTGGGTAGGGAGGTGATGGGCAACTTTGTTAAGGGATCATATCCTTGACTTTTGTCTCCAGAGATCATCTTATTAGTAGTAGGTCAGGCATGGATTTTATGAGAAATATATCATGACAGAAAATTAATTGGTTTTTTTCATGAATGAAAGTGCGTAAGAAGTTAGATTTCAGGCCAGCTGGTGGATTGTATATTTGGATTTTTGCAAAAAGCCTTGAATACGGTGGCCAATAGGCGACTAATGTTTCTAAACTGAGGACTGTTGGCCTTGAAGAAAACAGTTGTTCATGGATAGAGAACTGGTTCTTGGACCGCAAACAGAGAGTGTTTGTTAATGGAGCTACATCTCATGTTGGCTAAGTTCTAATCGGATTTCCTCAGGGTTCCTGTACCTTGGGCCGCTTCTGTTTAATCTTTTTATAAATGACTAGAAGCGGGCAATTGATAGCAGTCTCTGTGTTTGCTTATGACCACAAAAAACTATGCAGAGCTTTGGGAACTTCCAATGATGTGGCAAGTGCCTTGCAACAGACTGATAAATTATCAAAAAATGGCAGGCAGAATGGAGATGAGATTCAATGTTGATAAATTTAAGGTGATTCATTTGGGAATTTAAATAATCCCTGTCCACCTACACCATAATAACTCTGTGTTCAGTGCATCTGAAATGGAAAAAGATTTTGGGGTTCTGGTGATAACAGACTAGCTGTAGCAAACAATGCCAGGTAGCAACGGCTCGAGCTAGCAAGATATTGTCTTGTATAGAGGGGTGGGAATCACGAGAGAAAAATATTAATTCTCCCTCTTTTAACAAGCACTGGTAAGCCCTCATTTGGAATATGCGGTGCAAGTTTTTGGAAAATCCCATATACAAAGACATCTTGGAAATTGAGGCGTTCAGAGAAGGCATAATTAATAAGGGGTACTGGAGGGCTTGATATTGCAGGCATGAATGCAGACAAGTTAGGCTGTTTACATTGTAGAGCGTCTGTTGCGTGGGACCTGATAACCTATACAAATATATTAATGGCCCATACGTGAACTCTCTGGTGTCTTGTTCCCTAATATGTCATATCAGAGGACCCGTGGGACATCCTTTAAGTTGGAGAGAAAGAAGTTTCATCTTCATTTGGAGAGTTTCTTCTTTCCAGTGAGACGGTGAAAGCTGTGGAACGTCGTCACAGCAGAGGTGGTAAATGGCAAGTTCATTTGAATAACTTTAAAAAGGCCTGATAATTTTCTAAAAACTAAAAAATATTGAGAAGTACTGTATTATGCATATAGATCTGGTTGATCCCGGGATCTTCCGATTGCCCGTTTGGAGTCAGGAAGGAAATTTTTTTTCTCCCCCCGTTTAGCTGGTTTTTTTTTGCCTTCCTCTGGATCACGTTAGGTAGGGTTAAAAAAAAAAGTGAATAGGTTGGACTTGATGGACGAATGTCTTTATTATTAATTCAACCTTAATTACTAGGTTACGTATGTAAGTAGGGGTATTTCGCTGGTATATTCACAATTGATAACATTATAAAGTTATTAACATTCCTGATATAGTCACACATTATAATTTACCATTCTATATAATCACCATATATTATACATTCTATATATCCACATTATATAATATCTACATTCTTATAGAACATTTATTTCTATATTTTATATATCACCTTATATTATACATTTCTATATATCGATCACTTATGATATTACCTGTTCTATTAGTCACACAGAATTAGACTCTAATATATATCACATTTATTCTTAACATTCTATATATATCACATATTATACATTCTATATATCACACACTTAATATTATACATTACTATAGAATATCACACATATTATACATTCTTATATCACAATATACATTTCCATATATATATCACACCTTATATTATACATTCTATATATCACCTTATATTATACTTCTATATATCACACATTATATTATAACATTCTTATCTCAACTTATATATACATTCTATATATCACATGTGGGGGGTGGGTGGGACATTTATATTATACATTCTATCTATCACATTCATATATACATTCCTATATATATATCACATTATATTATAATCAGTCTAATATATCACATGCTATTATACATTCTATAATATCACATTATATTATAACGCTATATATCACATTATATTATAACATCTATTATATATTCCATTATATTTACCTTCTATATAATCACACTTCATACCATTCTATATCTCACATATTATACATTCTGTATATCACATTATATTACCATTCTGTACATATCACATTATTTATACATTCTGTAATCCATATATTAGTCCTTCGGTATAATCACATTATGTTATACATTCTGTATATTCACATTATGTTATCATTCTGTATATCCACATTATATTATACATTCTATATTTTACATATTATACATTCGATATATCCCATTTATTATACTTCTATATAATCACATATATTCTTGCATACATTTCTTATATATCACAATTAATATTATAACATTCTAGATATCACTTATATTATCATTCTAATATCACATTATATTTCTATTCTATATATATCCTTATATTATACATTCTATATATCACATTATATTTACATTCTATAATCACATTATTTACCATTCTTTATATCACTTATATTATATTCTATATATATCACATTAATTATACATCTATATATCACATTATATTATACGTCTATATATATATCACATTATATTATACATTCCTAATATATCACCATATTATACATTCTATAGATATCACATTATAGTACCATTTATATATCACATTATAATACATTCTATATATATAATCACATTTATTATACATCTATATATCACAAAAAATTATATTATAAATTATACTTTCCTATATATCACACATATTATACATTCTCTATATATCACCTTATATTATAACATTCTATAAGATATCACATAGTATACCTTCTATATATCGACACATTATAATTATACATTCATTCACACATGTATTTATACATTCTATATATCACATATTAATACATTCTTTAGATATATCCATTATATTATCATTCTATATTATCACATTATATTATACATTCTATATATCCATTATATTATAACATTCATATATCACATTATATTAATACAGTCTATATATCACACATTATTTAATACATTCCTATATATCACTTATAGTGTATACATGCTATATATAGATCACATATTATCATTCTATATATCACTTATAGATACATTCTATATCTCACATTATAATTATACCATTCTATATATTATGATCACACATTATATTATACATTCTTATATACCTTATATAACTCGAGTAATAAACCGACCCACATATAAACCGAGGTACCCCCAATTTCAGCTAAAAAAAAAAATCCCAAAATCCTAAATAAAAGTTTGTTGACATCGAGTATAAAACCGATGTAAAACTGGAATTCAAGATGTTTGGAAACTAACAACTCCCATCTAATCAGCTGCTGGAGTTTGTTAGTTTTTCCCAAACTATGACTGCCACCCTCACATTGGTCTTCAAGATGTTTTGGGACTACAACTCCATCATCTTTATTGCTGGGAGTTGTAGTTTCCAACCATCTTGAATGCCACCCCCTCACAAATATAAGGGCATTCAAGATGTTGGAACACTACAACTCCCAGCTATAAGCAAGCTGGTAGTTGTCGTTCCCAAACATCTTTAATGCCCCCCCTCACCCTCGGGGCTCGACCCCGTTTCATTTTGTACCTGTCTCTTCTCCCTGTGGGCGTCGTCTCTTCTTCCCGTGGCTCTCCTCCATCCTTCCTGGCAGGTACGGTGCGGTATCCTGAGCATTCCGCCCCGCAGCCTCGCGATCCTTTCTGTGCACTTCGCGCCGGCTGACGTCACTAGCTTGGCGCCGGGCAGTGACGTCAGGCCGGCGCGCCAGTACACAGAAAGATCATGCGGCTGCGTAATGCTCAGGTAAGCTGGGTGACTCGAGTATAACCGCGTCCTATTTTTCAGGCTGTTTTTCAGCCTGAAAAAACTCTGTTTAATACTCGAGGATATACGGTAATATCCCCATTAATATCATTCATATATATATCACATATTAATCCTTCTATATAATATCACATTTATATTATAACATTCTATCTATCTCACATTATTTATACAAGTCTATAGATACCACACATTATATTATACATTCTTGATTCACACATTATTGTCATTGTGGGTAGCTTTTTGTTTTTTTCTCTTTATATATCACACATATACATTATATATATTAGATATATCCACACATATTATAACATTATATATATATCAGCATTTATATATCACATTTATACGTCTATATATCACATTATAATTATACATTCTATATATCAGATTATATTATAACATTCTCTATATCGCATTATATTTATACATTCTATTATCACACCATTATATTATACATTCTATATATATCACCATTCTATTATACTTCTATATATATCACACATATAATTATCTATATATATATAATATATATATATTCACACTAATTTATCATTATATTATATCAACACATTCTATATATCACATATTATACATTCTATATATCACATATACATTCTATATATCACATAGTATACATCTATATATCACTATTATACATTCTATATACACATTATATTATAGCTTCTATATAGCACATATGATAAAATACTTCTATAATATCAATATACTTATACATTCTAATCTCACACATTATATTATCATTCTATATATCACACATATTTTTACATTCTTAAATATATCACCAGTATATTATACCTCTATATATATCACACTAGACATATATATTATATAAATTAATATATCACAGTATGCGGTTTCCTTATATATCACAGAAAGTATCTTCTATAATATCACATTATATTATACATTCTAGATAAGCATATTATAATCCTATACATTCTATATATCACTGACACACTTCTTATTATATAACTTCTAAATAATTTATCACATTATATTAGTAACCATTCTATATATAGGTCAACACATGTACTTTAGTGGTGTGTTCTGAGATTAGTAATTCTATAAATAAAGTTCACATATTACAATTTTTAGAGGTAGCACGCTAGTATAGGTTTACATTTGGTTGGGCCTTATGATTATGGTGTGTTCACTGAATATACATTTCTATATATCAACTTATGTTATAACTTCTAGATTCACATTTTATTTATACATTCTATATATTCAACACATAATATTATGAACATTCTTAAATAATCACATATTATGCGCTATTATATTATCCCGTAGTGGGTCTTGTCTACAGTTCTATCTATTTCTAGATATAGGGTCACACAGATTATAAATTATACAGAACCAAATAACTTCTTATATACACATTTGTTAATTTACTCGGTAAATTCTATATATCACATTATAATTTCTATCACAATTCTATTCCTCGAATATCACGAGGCCAGGGCACACCCATTATAATGGTGGAAAGTACATTCTATATATCACAGCAGTTAGTTGTAATAGGCGGGCGGTTCTAATTGAAAGCTCCTGCACAGTATATAATTATACATTCTATAAATATCACATATTATACCTTATATCTCCTACGATTGGATAATTATAAGCATTGCTATCTATACTTCCATATTATCGCATTTTATAACGGTATATATTCACGATATATCACACTATTAATTAGTTACGTTCTAAATAACAGGTTCGAAACATAACATTAATATATATATATATAGATCACACATATTAGTCCATTAATATATTATAACACATATTATACATTATATATATCGATAGTCCAACACATTTCTAATATCACATATTATACATTCTATTCTATAGTATCACTATATTATAATTATGAACATTCTGGTGTTGTGTGTCGGGTATGTCGATCTATAAATAGGGGGAGGGTAGGGGGTTGTGGAATATTATAATGCACGCGCTGCTTGTGGGTTGGTGGGGTGGGTGGTTCTTGCTCGATATATCGGGACCTACCAATTTTATATAGCTACACTGCGAGTAGACTAGGGAGGATAGACTGTGGTATGGGGGGCGTACGTCGATTTTAGTATGAGGGCAGGGGGCGAGAGATCACAGTAATGAGAGACAGTCTAGGAGGGAGCACACAGGATATTATACATTCATAAAAGATGCAGTGTATAGCGGAGCTATCACAGTAATATAGGTATCCCCATCTCTTCGATATTCACGAGCACAAGAGACAGTTGGTTCGTGAGATAGAGCTCTCACGATTAGACAGGCGAGGGTATGGTGCTTGCGGTTATTTGTGATTGTAGGCATTGCTCGGTATATAGTGCGGTGGGCATATGTGTCTCGGTATGAAGGGTGACAGGTGCTCGATTAGATTACACGGATAGGGGTTTTTGGTTCGACATGGGCGGATAAGCATCATATATGGGCAAGGTGTGCGAGAGATCAGCTCAGGTGATGAGGACTCTCGAGCACGGACATTATGTGACATTTCTGTATGGTAGGAGGCACAGCTTGGGGGAGATGAATGGTTGGTACGGGCAGATCGGGATATCGACGCATAGGGGGAGACAGGCTGGAGCCCCAACAGTATAGGCTACAGGCGAGAAAGAGCGCATAGGAGACAGTATACAGACAGGAGGGGAACGGCGTGGAGAGAGTACACAGATGCGACGGCGAAGACACGGAGGGAAAGGCTATGGAAGTCGGGACAGGAGCGAGACAGGCGCGTATGGATCGGTGGCTGCGAGCTCGTGGGCGAGGAGGACAGGCGAGATGCACGGCATCGGAGTGAACGGCGAGCAGAGAGCACTGAGGGAGAACATGCGAGAGAGATGCCGGAGAGGAGCCAGGCGAAGAAAGAGCCCCAGAGGGAGACGCGAGACAGAGGAAGACAGGCGAGAGAGCCGAGGAGACCGGCGAGAGAGGCACACAGGAGAGGTGGTGATGGACAGGCTTGGTGCGAGGATCGACAGATGGCTACAGAGGTAGTGATGAGCGCACGGGTGTGGATGGTAGACTGGGGGGCGGGAAGAAGAGCACACCAAGCAGGCGGGCGAGAGAGCACAGGAGGGAGATAGCGGCGTAGAGCACGAGAGGAGCCAGGCGAGAGAGCACCGAGGATACAGGCGAGGGAGCAACAGAGGAGACATGCGAGAGAATCCCACACGGAGAGGGAACAGCGATAAAGACACAGAGGAGACAGTATATAGCACAGGAGAGAGACAGCGGGAGCGAGCACAAAAGACCGGCTATATGCACAGATGTGGAGCCATTCTGCTGCAGAGCACATTATCTTAGACAGTCTCGGAGATCACACAGTAGGTACAGGCGAAGATCACAGATAGGATACAGTCTATATAGCTCACATTCAGAGGATACATTCCTATATTAGCACAATGCTACATTAGATATCACATTATATTTACAGGCTATATATATCACCATAATATACAGTCTGATAGTCACACATGAGCTATACATCTATATACACCATTTATGATACATCTATATATCCCCCATTATATTATAACATTCTTAATATAAATATCACATGATGTATAACCTTCTATATTCACTCCTTCTAGGACGTCTATATATTATCACACATTATAATATACATTCTCATATATCGCATTATATTATACATTTCTATATATAGCCTTTATATATACATTCTATATATATCACATTATATTATACATTCTATATATATCACACATTATATTATACATTCTATAGATTCACACATTAGATTATACTTCTATATATCACATCTATTATACATCTATATATATCACAAGTCACATGTATCTTATATATTCTATATATCCCATCATAATTATACATTCTATTATAATCACCATTATTCTGATCCCCTTCTTAAATAATCACCTTTAATACAGTATATATCACATTTTATACTTCTATATATTCACACATTATTTATCAGGCTAGAGTTATCACACATTATATTATACATTCTATATCACATTATATTATACCTTCATATATATCACACACTATACATTCTATAAATAATCTACAACATACATTCTATATATCAACATTATATTATCCATTCCTATTTATCCACATTATATTATACATTCTATATATCCATTCATATTGAGACTTCTATATATCACATATTTATAATGGGAGGGGGGGGGGGGATGTGCCTTGTTGCCACACGACAGACTAGACCTCACCTTATAGCTCTCTAGCTAACCAAAAATCCTTCTGGCTATGCTGCAGCTTCATTTCTTAGTCTGCGCCTTCCTGGTTCCTCCATATTCCTCATCCTCTCCACTCACTTGCGATGGGTGTGTTTTTCCTCTTCATTTGGCGTTTTGTTCGTGTGTGGGTTACGATTCTTGTATGTGTTTATGTTGTGGGTGGGGGGGTGAAGCCTTATGTTTGTAGCTCCCTCTCATCTCTCCCATATTTCATACATTCTATATTAGGAAGTCGATCATTAATTATACATTCTATATATATCACTTATATTATACCATTCGATATATATCACCATTTATTAAATACATTCTATATATCAATATTATACATTCTATATATCACATTATATTATACATTCTATTATACACATTAAATATTATACATTCTTATATTCCCATTATATATACATTCTATATAACATATCCACATTATCTTATACTTCTATATATCACATATTATCATTCTCTCTTCACATTATTATACATTCTATATATTCACATTATATTATACATTCGTATATCATCACAATTAAATATTATACCTATCTATAATAATCCATTATATTATCATTCTATATATAAAGGGAGGGCGGGGGGGGGAATAAAAGAGAAAAAAAAAATATACATAGTTATACCTCTAATAATCGCATTATATTTTAAATTCTATATCGCATTATATTAACATTGCTATATCTTCACATTATATTTATACTGCTATGTATCGCATTATATATACAAATTCTATATATCGCATTATATTATCCCTTATTATAGTCACATTATATTATAACATTCTAGATATACCTATATTATACATTCTATATATCAGAAAAACCACATTATATTATACATCTAGTAGATCACATTATGTATACATTCTTATATCACATTATGATTACTACATTCTAGGAGTATAACATATATTATACATTCTATATATATCAGCATTTATATTAATACATTTCTATATACTATCACACATTATATTATCCCAGTATACCACACATATATTATACCATTCTATATAGTCCAAACATTCTATATTATACATTCTATATAAACACATTTGTATTGTAATTGTACACATTAAATAGGTTTATTACCTTCTATCACTTTCTTTATGCTTGGCCCTAGTGGGCCCTAGGGTGCCTCTCCTGCAATATGTTTGACTGTGCCCCCTAGATGGCACTATATTTAAACATCTGTAATACCAATTTCATAACAGGGCTATAATTGTTTGTGACAATCATCACACACATGATTTGTAAGGACTTTGTGTACAATGAACAAGAATAAAAGTGTTCGTAAAAACACTACCTTGTATAATGGAAATGAAATAATGAGGGACAAGAGCATTTTTTTTAAAAAATGCCAGACTTAACCACTAGAGGAGCCATGTAACCGCAACTATAATAAATAGTCTGTGATTCCTATGCATACAACTTACTTTAATTCCTTTTGGATAAGCTTAATGGAGTAAACTTTCCACAATTTTCTGTAACTGGCTCCCGTCATAACCAGAAGTATTTGTGGATAATCCGTTTTATTGGTCTTGTGGTCGCCCTCCTATCTGGTGAGTAATAATGGGTTTGCTCACTGCTCATCCTAAACTTTCCTATGTTAAAGCTTGGTACACGTTCGCGATAACTGGACAAAATCGCCGTTGGTACAGATGTATGCGCGGAATTTTTAAATTGGGGAAATTCCCCTTAAATGTCCCACTGAGTTATAATTGTTGGCGTAGGCTACGTTCACATTGACTTTTTGTAACGTCCGCGGAACTCCCCGTTTGCAATTTAGTGTCAACTGTTCACGCTGTGTTAATGCACCAAACTGCTGCCATTAACTACATCACAGCGTGCACATGTAACGGCGGCCAAGGACATCACTGAAACTAAACCAGACTAACCAGTATAACCTAGACTTACCCAGTCTAGCCCAGACTAATAAATCCAATAAAACCAGACTAAAACACGTATACCAGTAGAAACCCAGTCTAGCCACATAACCCAGACTAAACCAGTAATAAACCTAGACTTTACCCAGTCAGCCCCAGACAGATTCCATATAACCAACTAAAACACTATACCCAGTAATACCCCGTCTATGCCCAGTTAGAACCGCAGACTAAACCACTATAACCCAGATTAACCAGTATAACCTGCCTTGCCCCAGGTTAACCATAGTAACCATATACCCCGTCTACCCATTTCACCAGACTAAACCACTATAACCCAGTCTAACCTCCGACTAAACCAGTATAACCCAGTCTACCAGACATACTCAGTCTAAGCCCATTTTTACCCAGACTAACCCAGTATAACCAGACTTACCCATCTAGCACAGTTTAAAACCCACTCAACCACTATAAACCCAGTCTACCCCAGCTTAAACCTTATAACCTAGACTTACCCAGCCTGCCCTTTAAAACACATATAACCAGTATAAACCCAGTCCTACCTAGGCCCAGTTTAACCCATACTAAACCAGTATAACCCGCAGACTAACCACATAACCCAGACTACCCAGTATAACCAGACTTACTGCGAGTCTAGCCCGAGTTACCCTATAAACAGTTAACCCAGACAACAGTTTTAGCACCGTCCTAATCCAGACTAAACCAGTGTAGCCCCAGAACTACACCCCAGTCTATCCCAGGTCACTGGTATGTGGATGCGTGAGGTGCGTCAGAAATATCCCCCTCACACACACACACACACACCACCACAAAACGTTACTGCTCTAGAGGTTTGTAATGGAAACTTCTCCTTGTGTGTTGGCAGCCACCTGGCGGTGAAGGGGTTCATGGGGGCATACGCCATGAGTTTGGGCCCGTTTACATGATGAACATGTCACCTAGTTCACATCGTAATGCCGATCTACTAGAGAAGAAACCAAATTATAATGGAAATGATCTGGGGGCCTGTGAAGTGTAATCAAAACAGCAAAGGGTTAAATAAAGTCACGGGTCCCTAGGGGCCACACTGTCAATGACATCATATATGACTCCAGATTGAGTCCAGGTTGGAGGAGAACAACTGATGGGACAGAGGCCAGAAATGAATGATATGGAATGCCAAATTAACAGCAACCCCTAGGGCAGCACCAACACAGCTTTATTAACAAGGGTTTAAAGGGAAAGTTTCATCATATTGTGAATATTCCCAACATTTGGAATAAGTTTTCTTTTATTTATTTATTTTTATTTTAACCCGAGAAATTTTTTCATTGTTTTTTTAATGTTTAGGGCCCCCAGGGGCTTATCTCCCAATTCAAACAGCTGCTTTCCCTTTAACCCCACCCCTTCTTTCCGTGATTTTGGTCCTTGGGAGTGAACATAGCAAAACTGCAATGTGAACAATCCACTTTGCAGCTTCCTACATAATGCCCAGTGATCGAAATTCCGTCCATAAAAACCTAATTACCCCAAACGTGTCCTTGCAGTCGGCCCCAGTGAACTATCCATATCCTTAAAGGAATTCCCCCAATCCACATTCCACTTTTTTTTTTTTTTCCCTAGTCCCTGGGGACTGGTTAAAACAATGACATCACATTCAACATCTAAATGGGGCGGACCAGGAAGGGGCGACCCCACCACATGTTGTTTATGTGTGTCCCTCCCTTCACCAGATGGTCCGCCACTTCTCTAGGTCTGGATTGCCCCCCCCCCAAGAGCAGAGAATCATAGTTCACAACAGCCGAGGGCTTCACGCTGTATATCCTGAACACACTAAACGCATACATCATCTGTGAAATTGTTTAAAGGGAAATCGACAGATGGACAATTGCAGGACACTGGCTACCCCATCCCCCCATAAAAAGCTGTGCCCAGAATCAAAGCATCTGTTAGGTATGCCCCATACACGAGTAATTGCACCCCTTTATGGCAGTCACAGGCTAACCAGCATGGTGTTCCCACTTTTTTCCTTATTAGAGCCGTTTCCTCCTTCTCTGCATGCCCCTCTGGTAACTCACAACACATTTCCTAATTGGGTACAAAGAGTACAGCACCTACATTGAAATATTTATTTCATAATGTCCTAAGACCCGAATATATCCCTTCACCTGTGCATCACACCCCCGTATATCTATCCCTCCTCCTGTGCATCACAACCCCCACTATTATATCCTCCCACCTGTGCATCACACCCCGTTATATACCTTCTCTCTACCGTTTGCATCAGGCCCAAATTTAATCCTCCACCTGTGCACCAGAACCCATATTATCCTCCACCTGTGCTTAGGACCCATATATATCCCCTCCACCTGTGCATCGACCCATATATATCCTCTCCACCTGTGCAGCACACCCCAATACATATACCTTCTACCTGTGCAATCAGACCCGATATATATCCCTCCACCTGTGCACCCAGACCCCCATATATACCCTCACCTGTGCAATCACCCCCATATATATCCTTCTACCGTGCATCAACCCGATATATATCCCTCCACCTGTGCACCATACCCCATATATACCTCCACCGGTGCATCACACCCCATTATATCCTTCTACCTGTGGCAATCAGACCCCTATATATTTCCCTCCACCTGTGCACCAGACCCCATATACCCTCTACTGTGCATCCAACGCCCAATATATTCCTTCTAATCTACCTGTGCATACAAACCGAGATATATCCCCCCCACCTGTGCATCCACACCCTGTATATATCCTCTACCGTGCATCAACCCGATATATATATAGCCCCCCCCACTTGGCATCCACCCGGGTATATATCCTTCTAAACCTGTGCAGGCAGACCACCGAGTATATTCCCCCCACCTGTCATCAACACCCTGTATAATATCCCTCCTACTGTGCATCAGACCCGATTATATCCCTCACCTGTGCATCACAACCCTTTATATATCCTTCTACCTGTCATCATACCCGATATATATCCCTCCCCCTGTGCATCAACCCGATATTATCCCCCCCTTGCATCAACACCCTGTATATATCTTCTACCTTTGATCAGACCCGCTTATATATCCCTCCACCTGTGCATCACAAACCCTGTATATATCCCTCCACCTGTGCCCAGCCAATATATATCCCCGCCAACTCCATCCCCTGTGCACCAGACCGATATATATCCCTCCACCTGTGCTCACAACACACAACACCCCGTATCTATCCTTCTACCGTGCATCAGACCCGATATATATCCCTCCACCTGTGCACCCGACCCCCATATATATCCCTCACCTTTCATCACCCCATATTTATCCTTCTACCTGTGCCTCCAACCCAATATATAGCCCCCCACCTGTCATCACACCTGTAATTATCCTTCAACCTGTTGCATCAGACCCCGTATATACCCTTCGCCTGTGCATCACACCCATCTATCTCCTACTACCTGGTGCATTAGACCCATATATATCCCCCCACCTTGCACCAGACCCCATCATATATCCCTCCACCTGTGCACACATATCACAATATATATCCTCCACCTGTGCATCACAACCCCGTATCATATCCTTCTACCTGTGCACTTGACCCGTATATATATCCTCCACTGTTGCATCACACCCCGTATATGCTTCTACCTGTTGCAATCAGACCGCATAATATTCCGTCCTACCTGTGCACCATACACTATATAATCCCTCCCACCGTGTCCACCAGTTCCCCGATAGTATAAATCCCCCACCTGTGCACCAGTCCCCGACTATAGCCCTCCACCTGTGCACCAGACCTGATATATATCCCTCACCTGTGTACCAGTCCCGATATATATCCCTCCACCCTGTTGCACAGTCCCCTGATATATATCCCTCCACCTGTTGCACCATCCCGATATATATCCCACACACCGTGCACCAAGTTTGCCCGATATATATCCCTCCACCTGTGCACCAGTCCCGATATATATCCCTCCACCCTGTGCCCAGTCCCGATACTATCCCTCCACCTTTGCACCCGAACCCGATTAATATCCCTCCCCTGTGCACAGTCCCGATAATATATCCCTCCACCTGTGCACCATACCCGATATATACCTCTACCTTTGCACCATACCGAATATATCCCTCCTCCACCTGTTGCACCAGTCCCATATATATCCCTCCACCTGTGCACCATTCCCCGATATATATCCCTCCACCTTGGCACCAGTCCCGATATATATCCCTCCACTGTGCACCCGTCCGATATATATCCCTCCACCTTTGCACCATACCCGATATAATATCCCTCCACCTGTGGCACCATTCCCGATTTATATCCCTTCCACCTGTGCACCAGTCCCGATATATTCCCTCCCCCTGTGCACCAGTCCCGCATTATATCCCGGTATCCCTCCACCTGGCAACCAGACCGCTATATATCCCTCCACTGTTCACCAGTCCCGATATATATCCTTCACCTGTGCACCATTCCGCGATATTATCCCTCCACCTGTGCACATCCCGATATATCTCCCTCCCACCCTGTGCACCAGTCCCGATATATATCCCTCCAGCCTGTGCACCATTCCCCGATATATATCCCTCCACCTGGCCCAGTCCCGTATATATCCCTCCACCTGTCACCAGTCCCGATATTATCCCTCCACCTGTGCACCACGCCGATATATATCCCCTCCACTGTGCCCAGTCCCGATATATATCCTTTCTCCACCTTTGCACCAGTCCCGATATATAATCCCTCCACCTGTGGCACACAGTCCCGATATATATCCCTCCACCTGTGCACCAGTCCCCCGATATATCCCTCCCCTGTGCCCAGTCCGATATATATCCCCCCACCTGTGCAACCAGACCCGATACTATAGTCCCTCCACTGTTGCACCGTCCCGTATATATCTCACCGTGCAACCAGTCCTATATAATCCCTCCACCTGTTCAGCAGTCCCGATACTATACCCTCCACTGTGGCACCAGTCCCGATATATATCCCTCCACCTGTGCAACCAGTCCCGAATTATCCCTCCACCTGGCACAGTCACCCGATAATATCCCTTCCACCTTGCACCATCCCGATGTTATCCTCCACCTTTGCACCATTCCCGAGGTATATCCCTCTCACCTTTGCACCAGTCCGTATATATCCTCCCCTGTGTACTCAGTCCCGATATATACCCTCCACCTGTGTTACATTCCCATATATATCCCTCCACCTGTGCACTCAGACCCTATATATATCCCTCCACCTGTGCCCCAGCCCCGATATAATCCCTCACCCTGTGCCCAGTCCCGAATCTATTCCCTCCACCTTTGTACCATCCCGATATATATAAAAAAAATCCTCCACCTGTGCCACCAGTCCCGATATATATCCCTCCACCTGTGCACAGACCCCGATTATATCCCTCCCCACCTGTGCACCAGTCCCGATATAATATCCCTCCACCTGTGCAACAATCCCATATATATCCTCACCTGTGCACCAGTCCGATATATCTCCCTCCCCTGTGCACCAGACCCGATATATATCCCGCCACCGTGTACCAGTGCACGATATATATCACGCCATCCTGTGCACCGTCCCATATAATATCCCTCACCTGTGCACCCAATCCCATATATATCCCTCCACCTGTGCACCAGACCCTAATATATCCCTCCACCTGTGTCACCATTCCCGATATAGTATCCATCCACCTGTGCACCAACCCATATATTCCCCTCCCCTTGTGCCCAGACCCGATCTATATCCCTCCACTTGTCACCAGTCCCTGATATTATCCCGCCACCTGGTGCACCACCCATATATATCCCTCCCTTGTGCATCAACCCCCCCGATATATCAGCCCTTCCACTTGTGCATACACACCCCCGTATATTATCCGCTCCCCCTGTGCACCAGTCCCGAATATATCCCTCCACCTGTCAACCCGTCCCGATTATAATCCCTCCCCCTTTTTCCAGTCCCCGATATAGTATCCCCTCCACCTCTGCAACCAGTTCCCCGATATAATCCCTCTCACCTGTGTACCAGTCCCGATATATATCCCTCCACCTGTGTACCCAAGGTCCCGATATATATCCCTCCACCTGTCACCGTCCCTGATAATAATCCTCCACTTGTGCACTCACCCCCCGATATATACCTCCACCTGTGCACCAGACCCGGATTGGTTTCTTGGTTTATGAATCAGTGAATTCATTGTCTGCTAAACATCTAAACGTGGTGTGGGCGTGAGAGATTCCTTGTGGGGTAGAACCCAGCGAGGACATCATTCCTGTGTATTCCCAGTTACACATTTATCCGTACATTCACCCAGGGGTTGTGTAATGAGTCACCACACTTATCTCGTATTCCGTGGCCACAACTGCAGTGAAACGTGTCCCTGTGGTGTGTCACAATGACAAAGGCACTCGCAGTAGGAGGAGCCATGTATCAAACTGCAACGTTCCGAACACTAAACCATAATCTATCATTCGTAAGCACAGGCAACCCGTAGATGATGTATGTTTGAAAAACTACACTCCCACAATTGCTCTACACTCCATGAAAGGGTAATTATATACTTTTATATAGAGATGGGTTATCCTTTTCTAAGGAGATAGCAATATACTTTATCTAGGGAGATCAATATACTAACTTTATATAGGTATATATAATATACTTTATATAGGGAGATATATATACTTTAGATATAGGGATTATATACTTAATAGGATAATATATACTTTATAATAGGGAGATATTATATACTTTATATAGGGATATAGATCTACGTTATATAGGGAGTATATATACGTTAATATAGGTGTGATATATATATACATTATATATGTAATTATATATACTTTATATAGTATAACAATATACTTAATATAGGGAGATCAATATACTTTATATAGGATATATATAATACTGTTTATATAGGGAGATTATATACTTTATATGATGGATATATATATACGTTCTGTATAGGGAGATATCTCTACTTTATATAAGGGATACGGGGCAATATACTTATATAGGGAGATCAAATCTACTTTATATAGGGATATATAGTGATACTTATCTGGGGGATATATAACTTTATATAGGATATATATAATACTTTATATATTGGAGCAATATCTATATTCCTTTATAGTAGGGAGATATGATATATGCTTAGTATAGGGAGAGTCTATATACTTTATATAGGGATAGCCTATCTTATATAGGGAGATCAATATATTTATCTCGGGCAATCTCTCCTTTAAAAAAATATCGGGAGATCTATCTACTTTCTCCTAGTGAATATATATTCCGTTATAGATGGGAGTATATATACGTTAGTATAGGGATATATCTATACTTTACTCATCGGTGAGATATATATACTTATATAGGGAATATCTATACATTATATAGGGATATTTATATACCTTTATATCTGTAGCTGCTCTATCTAACTTTATATCGGGAAGAGTATATATACTTTATAGGGAGGGAGTATATATAATTCTATAGGGCGATATATATACTTTATTAGGGGATATATATATACATATTAGTATCGGGAGATATATAATCTTTATATATGGAGATATATATTACTTTTATATAGTGATATATATATATAGCATTATAGAGGGAGATATTATACTTGATATAGGGCTCTATATATACTTTTATACTAGGGAGATACTATCTCCTTTCAATATAGGGAGATACTATATCTTTATATAGGGAGATTATATACTTTAATAGGGATCTCATATCTTTTATATAGGGAGAGTTACTCTACTTTATATAGGGAGATATATTGACTTTATATAGGGTAAGTATATATATGCATTATATAGGGAGATTTATCTTTATATAAGGATTATATGATACTTAACTTTAAAGACTTAGGATCGTAATATATATATTTTTATATAGGAGATTTATACTTTATTATAGGGATATCATATCAGAGCCATTATATTGTGAGATATATATATATATTACTTTATAATAGGGATATATATATACTTTATATAGGAAAATTTATACTTTATCATGATCGGGAGAGCTATATAGCTGTTATGATGTAGGGAGAACTTTTATCTATACTTTATATAGGGGGATAGATATACTTTATATAGGGGAGGATATATATACTGTTTATATAGGAGATATATATACTTTATATAGGGAGATCATATATAGCTTTATCTAAGGAGATATATAATACTTTAGATATGGAGATATAATAGTATTCGCTTTCTATAGGGATATATTTATTACTTTTATATAGGGGGGATCTATAGTTACTTTTATTATGATTGTTTAGGAGGTATATAAATGGATATATATCTTTCGTATAGATATATGTATTGGCTGGTTTTCTAGTTGGGGATAGTAGTACTATATCGTGTGATTCTATAGATGCTTGATATAGGGGTATATATATACTGTTATATATGGATTTAGAGGGTTTAGTGTCGTGAGCGTTATATAGTTGGGATACATAGTATCTGGTGGATACTTAAAGAGGGGTTAGAGGATATAGGCTTTTATATGGGATAGTGCGTGCTGTGGTAATACTGTTTAGGCTAGGGGAGATATATACTACTTATTGGGAGAATATATGTACTTTAAGTAGTCTTGTGGGATGGGGGTGTTCGGCGTATACGTGTGGTATATAGTGGAGGATATATATTCTATTATGTATAGGGAGATATATATATAGTATATAGGTGATGATAATGATCTGATATAGATCTTTATATAGGGATAGTAATACTTTATATAGGGGATATAGTATAGCTTTCTTAGGGGTATCTATTATACTTTATTAGGTGGTAGTATATATACTTTAGTATCCTGTGGAGTAATATATGCTGTTATATAGGGATATAATAGACTTTGATGATAGTTATATATAGTACTTTATCTAAGGGGATATATCGATCTTTTGTATTAGGGAGATATAGAGGGGGGAGGGGTAAGTACTTTTATCTGAGGGAGATATATGTACTTATATGGGAATATAGTATATATAATAAGCTTTGCACATAAGAGGAGATAGATCTCGTTTAATATAGGGGAGAGATATATACTCAATAGAGGGAGATTCAATTACGGTTTTATAGGAAGTATAATACTTATTATTATATAGTGATCGTGGGGGGAGTACTGTTATGTAGGGCATAACCATATACTTTATATATGGAGATCCAACCTGACTATGCTCAGGGAGATCAATATCCGATTGTATTTTTAATGCGCCCTATAGCAAGTCTATTTATCTGCACCTATTGAGAATAGAGTTGATCTCTCGATATAAAATATATGTCGACTCGTGCTGAGTATAAAGTATGATTTATCTCGCGGATAAAAGTATATAGAATCTTCCCTATAGAGTATATGATAGATCCCTATAGTAATTAATATATACGAAACGGGCTACCGATATAGGATGTATAGTATGCAATTCCTAGAGAAGAGTAATATATATCCCTAAAGTAAAGTTATATTTTAGTATAGGTAGGAGTAGATATCGTGCCCAGTTCAGTAGAAGGTATAGGGTAGTGCTCCCTATATTAATATAGGGTGCTTCTTGATGGGTGTAGCAGTAACATTCCTTCTCCCTCCCCCGTGTAACGTATATATGTAAACATATGGGGGATCGCCATACGGTTGTTGCCCTAAACAGTACAGGATGAGTGGGATAGCTATGTGGTGGTGACAGAATCAGTCCTTCTCGAGAGGTGCTGGCTTGTGTGAGGGTGTATACAGATGTTTGGAGCTCGCCATATTTTTCCCTGAGGGGATAGTACATTTATTAGGTAATAAAGAGCTTATATATATGTACGAACTTGCCTTCTCGTATATTTATTCTAAACATATGGGTGGAGCTGCCATATATTTTTCCCTTAGAAGTACATATGAGGGTAGCTTATTGTGTGTACAGAACATTCCTTCTCGTGGTATCTTTATATTTAACACCCATCGGTGGGAGCTGCCATTTGTTGGTCCCCTTAGACAGTACAATAGTGATCTTGATGCTTATTGTGTGGGTGGAAAACGCTAACAAAAAATAATCGCGTGTGCGTCTGTATAGTAATGCATGGTATACATATGGGGGAGCTGCATCATAGGGGGGGTATGTTGGTTTTTTCCGTAGAACCGTACATAATACTAATACGGGTGTAGGGTATATTGGGTTACAGAACATGCCTGTCTCTGTATATATATAAAGAGTTAGACGTGGTGGTGAAAAAGGAGCTGACATATTGTTGGCCGTAACAGTACAGTATGAGGGTATAGGGACTAATAAATTGTGGTGTGTGGACGAACATGTCCTTCTCTTATGTTATATTTATACAGATGGGTGGGAGCCTGCCAGATGTTTCACCTTAGACAGTACATTATGAGGGTATAGCTTATTGTGTGACAGAACATCCTCTCTGTATAGTTAGTGTGTTTATACATATGGGTTGGAGCTGCATAGTGGTTTCCCTTAGACTACAGTATTAGTGGTATACTTGATGTCTGGTACAAACAGAGTCCTCTCTCTTTATTGTTATACAGATGGGTTGCGCCTGCCAGATGGGTTCCCTTAGAACAGTACAGTATGAATGGTATAGCTTCTTATTGTATGTAACAGGAGTCACCCTTCTCTGTATATTTAATACCATGAGGGGGGAGCTGCTATTGTTTTCCCTTAGACAGTACAGTATGAGGGGTATAGCTTATTGTATGTACAAACATTCTTCTCTTAATTTTAATCATTTAATACATATGGGGTGGGAGCTGCCATATTGTTTTCCCCTTAACAGTACAGTTGAGGGATAGCTTATTGGTGTACACACATTCTTCTCTGTATATTTATACTTGGGTGGGAGCTAGCCATATTTGATGCCCTTAGACAGTACATATGAGGTGTATCAGCTTTAACTGGTGTGTACATAACAATTCCTTGATCTTTGTATATTTTATATTTATATAATATGGAGGGGGGAGCTGCCATAGTGTTTCCCTTAGACAGGACGTATGAGGTGTATAGCTTATTGTGTGTCCCAGAACATTCCTTCTCTTAATTTATACATATGGTGGGAGCTGCCAGATTTTCCCTTTATACATAACAGTCTGAGGTATAGCTTATTGTGTGTCACAGACAGGCCGTCTCTGTTTATTTATATTTATGACCATATGGGTGGGAGTGCCATTGTTTCCTTATACATTAACAGTATGAGGGTTAGCTTATTGTATGTACAGAATTGTCCTTCTCTGTCTATTTTGTTATACTTTATACATATAGTGGAGAGCTGCCATATTGTTTCCCTTAGACATACATAGGAAGGTATAGCTTATTGTGTGGACAGAAACATTCCATTCTCTGTATATTTATATTTATAACATATGGTGGGGAGCGTGCCATAGTGGTTTCCCTTAGACATACTTAATGAGGTATAAGCTTCTTGTTGTGCGGGGCGAAACATTCCTCTTTGTAGTATGTATATTTATACATATTGTGGGAGCTGCCCTAGTGTTTCCCTAGGACAGTACAGTTGAGGTATAGCTTATTGTGTGTACAAGAACCTTCCTTCTTTGTATATTTATATTATACCATATGGGTGGGAGCTGCCATATTGATTCCCTAGACAGAGCATTAGGATTACATAAGCGTTATTGGTGTGTCCAGAACATTCCTGTCTTTGTATATTATATTTATACCTATGGATGGGAGCTGCCATACGTGTTTCCCCTTATACCGTACAGTATGAGTGTATAATCTATTGTGTGTACCAAAATTCCTTCTCTGTAAATTATATTTATCGATGGGTGGGAGCTAGCCAAGCGGGTGTTTCCCTTAGACATTAGCAGTATGAGGGTATAGTTTATTGTGTGTACAGAACATTCCTTCTCTGTAGTGGGGTTTATTTATACATATAGTGGGGAGCTTTCCATATTGATTCCCCTTAGACAGTCACAGTATGAGGGTGATAGCTTATTGTGTGTACAGAACATCCTTCTTGTATATTTATAATTATGGCATATGGGATGGAGCCTGCCATAGTGTTTCCTTAGACAGTACAGTATGAGGGTATGCTTATTGTGTTGTAAGAATTCCTTCTCTGTATATTATATTTAATACATATGGGTGGGGGGAGCTGCCCATAGTGTTTCCCCGTTAGACATTACAGTAATGAGGGATAGCTTATTGTGGTGTACAAACATTCCTTCTTTGTATACGGCACTGGGCGACACTGAGACACCCTGCGGCACTGGGCGACTATGTGGTACTAGGGAAGAATAAAGTATAAATCCGTCCCTGATGAAGCAGGGGATGGTGTTGTGGATAAGGTGGTCTTCACAGGATGACTGTCTGTTGTGATCCATATGGGGGGCTTGTAGCACATCACACGCCATCAATGGCCAGGCTAATGTCTTGGGATTTTAGATGCAGGGACAGGGTGATTGTAGGTGGTTTGGAAGTGGGTGGACCGGTCTGTGTCCAGTGATCGGCATTGCCCTGGACAAGCAGGTTTGAGAATTATTCATAACTAACCAGTTCTCTCTCACATACAGTGTTTGTAATACTTTACCATAGATCTTCAATATTTGTCCTATTTGCCACCCAGATACTATTATGGCCCAGTGGGTTCATTGGACTCTGATTGGTTCACACATATCAGGACATGGAGCATCAGTCTAAACTGGTGTAAAATTGTCAGATTGCAGGGAGGAGCTAGAATGGGTGATGGATATCTCAGGTAAGGGTTGGTACATACGGCCCACAATCTCAGCCCAATCTAGCACAACCAATCTCAGCCCAATCTAGCGCAACCAATCTCAGCCCAATCTAGCACAACCAATCTCAGCCCAATCTAGCACATGGACTAACGCTTATGTTGACAATATTGGACCATCTGCTTTAATTTTTTCTAATTGCTCCCAACTACCGTATATACTCGAGTATAAGTCGATCCGAGTATAAGTCAAGGTACCTATTTTTACCTAAAAAATGAGTAAAAGTGATTGACCCGAGTATAAGTCGAGGGTAGAAATACCCCTAACCCCCTCCATGTACAGAAGACCATTTAGACAATTACCATATCCCCCAGCAGCCTCCATGACCACATAGTCCTAACCCTTCTTCCCTATACAAAAGCCCTTTAAGACCCACCATCATTATTTATCCCCACCATAACCCCATACCCCCAACCCTAGAGGCCCAGAGGCAGCAGGCCAGACCAGGCCAAAAGGAGCAGTCAAATAATAAATTACCTCTTCTCTGATCCAAAGGTCCTGGGCCCACCGGGATTCCCGCTGCTGGTATGTCAGTCCAATCCTGCTGCCGCATCCACGGACGTCACTACTCGGCGCTGGGAAGTAAGATAGGCGCCGAGTAGTGACGTCAGTGGATGCGACTATCGGGAAATGCGGCAGCCGGATTCTTCTTCCTAAGTTAGTGACTGACCCGAGTATAAGTCGAGGTTCAGTTTTCAGGCTGTTTTTACAGCCTGAAAACCTCGACTTATACTCGAGTATATACGGTAATTGTTAGGAAATCTCAGATCAGGGCGTTTTGGACATGTTAACCCCTCGCAGTACTTAAGGGCCCTCAGAATTAGTTTTTTTAAAACATTGCTGCAGGCGCTATAATTCCGCACTGAGCGACTATAGAGTGACAGGTGCTGTTGTCGGGGGTATCAGGCTTACACTGACGTGTGTACCAGTCCTGATTTCATTAGGACAGATGTATAACTGAAAGTGAACAGTATCCCGTGGACTATAATAATTGTTATATTGCATTTCTCATTACATTTCATAGGGAACAGTGGTGTAACGTAACTGCACGTATATACATAGTCCTAGTGCACACAACCAAAAGGAAACTTCCCACTTCCAAGGGAAATAAAGTTACAAATGGAGACAATGTATGAAGCCACATGCCAGGGTGAATTGTGAGTGACATAATGATGTTTACAAATATAACAAAACCTTGAATAAATAATCTTACAATGTGATACACTGTGTATATAACGTACGAGGTCTCCAACAACCCCAAGCGGCCTCAACAAGTGTCGCAAAGAATTTTTATTGAGAGAAACCACTTTATAGGTTATAGGTCCCATAAGAGTCTACTACTACTACGAAGGTGTTGGAACAGGGACATCTGGTACTCATGACAACACACTGAAAGCCAATCTTTTCTACATTGTGTAGATGAACACTTCCTGTGCAATAAAAACCTTGTCCTTCCTTTCAAGTGCATCCAGTGTTTCAGTGTAGCTAAAATCATTGTTCATATTCAATGAATTCCACTAGAGGGAGCTGGTTTCTCTTGAGTTACAATAGAATGAATTCCAATCATGTAGTGCCATTATACCAGGCAGAACGATCTCCCGTCCCCTTAAGAGCAATGAAATTAATATAGCAGGGACTTTGACAGGTAGGAGAACTGTGTTGTTATCTCTTTCCAAGGCCTTCATGTCTAAAATGAAGATTTAAAAGTAGTGGTATTGTAATGAGCTGTTGGCAGGGAGCCTGCTCAGACTCTGGGACATGGCACAGCAGGCAGCTCTAGCAGGGAGGTTCATTTCTTCAGTGTATCTCGGCGTTTATAACAAAATAATGTTTTGTGGTTTGTTTTCTATATATACAGATAGTGTATGCAGAGAGACCTTTAACAGAAAACCATCGCTCTTTGGCTTCATACGGATTAAAGGATGGAGATGTGGTTATTCTGCGTCAGAAAGAATCCACCGGGACACGCCCCCCTGCACCATTTCCAGGTAATAGTCTATTACTTACCTAATGTGTCTAGAATTCCTCTCCATGGGGAGAGTTCACCACAGATTTTTAGATTATTATTCCGGTCCCTGACCCCTTGCTGTTATATGGAGGTCCCTGACCCCTTGCTGTTAGATGGAGGTCCCTGACCCCTTGCTGTTATGTTTTTCACACAAACATCTTGACTCGCCACCCTCGACCCTCTGGACATTCAAGATGTTTGGCAAACTAAACTCCAGATAATAAAGCAAGAGAGAGTTGTAAGTTTCCCAAACACCATCTGTTTCACCCTTGCCATACTTGCCCACAACTTACATATATCCTACCTTTCCCAAACCCCAGTTCAGTTTGTACCTGTTTCCTTCCTTCCCTGTGGGCTCGGTCTTTCTCCCTGTGGGATACCTCCATCCTCTGGAGGTTAGGTGCGGGTATCCTGAGCATTCCCGCAGCGAGCGATCTTTCTGTGCAATGGCGACGCCGGCTGACGTCAATGCTTGGCGCCGGGCAGAGTTGGGTCCAGTGACGTCACCGGACGTTTGCCCCCCGCCCGCCCAGTACACAGCCCGCTCATTGCGGCCTGCCGGAATGCCTCCGGTCAGTCGGTTTGCTCGAGTACCCCTACCCCGACGTCGAGTTTTCAGGCTGATTTTTCAGCCTGGAAAAACCGCGGGGGAGAACTTCCGCGACGGAGAGAAGGGAGAGCATCAGGAGTAGGAGACAGGGCGAGGGAGAGCACAGAGGCCCGACAGGCGTTGGAGAGAGGCAATGACGGAGAGGATGACTAGGCGAGAAGAGAGTTAACAGGAGAGGAGCAGGCGCGAGAGGCAACATTTGTGAGAGGATCACCCCAGGCCCCGACGAGAGCACACAGGAGAGGAGACAGGCGAGAGAGAGCACACAGAGACACGGTGACGAGAGAGAGGAGTAGAGCACACAAGGAGGAGACCAGTGATTTGAGATAGAGCACGCGTGCTGATGACAGAATACTGAGGAGACAGGCGAGAGAGCACATTATCGGGAGACATGTCTATAGAGAGATGAGAGTATATTCAGGCGGAGATAGCGCAGTTTTTAGAGTAGCACACTTCCCCGATCTAGCACACCATTTGTTAGTGGAGCTATATAACGCCGTCTACCTGAGAGGAATCACAGTTATTTCAGGAGAAGGCGAGAGACGAGTCACACAGAGAAAGGAGAGATAGAGAGCGAGAGAGAGGAGCAACAAAGAGGAGAAAGGGGGAGCAGGAGTAGAGCACACAGGCGGTAGAGAGCACAGAGCGAGGACAGGCGAGAGAGCACAGAGCCGAGACCAGGCGAGAGAGACAGGGAGACAGGCGAGAGGATGACGAGAGGAACAGCGATAGATGCACAGGGAGGAGGACAGGCTTGAGTAGAGCAGAAAAGGAGGCTACAGGCGCAGCCAGGAGCACATTGGAGAGTGAGACAGGCGAGAGACAACAGGAGAGGAACAGGCGAGAGAGCACAATAGGGGACGGGAGAGAGAGCACACAGGAGAGGAGACAGGCGATGCCCCCGAGAGCACACCGAGACCAGTAGAGAGAGAGAGAGAGCACCGAGAGAGCACAAGGCGAGAAGAGCACCCAGAGGAAGGCGAGAGAGCACAGGAGGGAGACAGGCAGAGAGGCAGAGGGAGAAGGAGACAGGCGTATAGAGCACACAGGAGGGAGACAGCGAGAGAGAGAGAACAGGATGAGAGACAGGCGCCGAGATCACAACAGGAGAGGAGACAGGCGAGAAAGAGCACCAGAGACAGGAGAGAGCATCAGGGGGAGAGCAGGCGAGAGAGAGCACCATCCAGAGACAGCGCGAGAGAGCACAGGAGGGCTGAGACAGGCGAGAGAGCACAGGAGAGGAGACAGGCGCGAGAGAGCCACAGGAGAGCGCAGACAGGCGAGAAAGAGCAACCAGAGGAGACACGGACGAGAGCACAGAGAGAGGAGACAGGCGAGAGAGACCCCGCCCTAACACCCAGAGGAGAAGGCGAGAGAGCGCGCAACAGGAGGGGGATCATTGGCGAGAGAGCAAGGAGAGGAGACATGCGATCTCTATCACCACATATATTATAATTATATATCACATCATATTATACATTCCTATTATGTAACACTTATCATTATAATCTCTATAATATCACATATTATTACATTATAATCAATCACTTATATTAATTTATATTATACCACATTCTTTATATAATCACACATCATTAACATTAATATATATCTTAGTTATACATTAATATGCCCATCTCGCAGGAGAGGAGAAAGGAGAGACCGAGAGCACAAGAGAGGAGAAGGGAGAGAGAGAGACAAAAGGAGAGCCCAGAAAGGTTCGAAAGACAGGACACACAGAGAAGAGAGAGAGAGAGACGAGAGAAAACAGAGGAGACAGGAAGAGAGAGAGAAAAACAGCCTCTAGAGGGGAGGAGACAGGAGAGAGAGAGAAACAGGCGAGAGAGCACAGAGGAGAAAGGCGAGAGAGATACAGGACCCCGAGGAGGACAGGCCGCAGCCAGCCAGCAAAAGGATGCAGGAGACAGGAGAGAAGCAGAGACAGGGGAGCAGATTGGCACAAAGGAGAGGAGACGGAGAGAGGAGAGCACACGAGAGGAGACAGGAGAGAAGAACAAGCCCCGAGAGGAGAAGGCGAGGGAGAGCACACAGGCGCACAGCGAGAAAGGCTGCGAGGAGAAAGAAGAGCAGAGGAGACAGGAGAGAGACAGGAGAGGAGACAGGCGAGAGAGGCACACAGAGAACAGGCGAGGAGCGAGCACAACAGAGACATGCGAGAGAGAAGGAGGGGAGACAGGCGAGAGAGCACAGGAGAGGAGTGAAAGGCTGAGTGCCGCCCCCAGAGAGGAAATCCAGGAAGGAAACGGCGATGAGAGCCACACGCAGAAGGCGAGATGAGCCACACAGGAGAGGCAAACAACCGCACAAAGAGGAGACAGCGCGAGAAGAGGCACCAGCCGAGCGGGGACGGGCGAGAAGCACAGGACGAGGAGACCACCGCTGGCGAGAGAGAGCACACCGGAGAGGAGACAGGCGAGAAAGAGCACACGAGGAGATCCCCCCCCCCCGGAGGAGAGAGCACAGGGTAGGAGATCAGGCGAGAGAGAGCACACAGGGGACAGGCGAAGATCACAGGAGGGGAGACAGTGAGGGGCAAAGGCCCCGCCCCGAGTAGACAGGGCGCGATAGAGCACACAGGACCCCGAGGAGACCATGCGAGAGGCAAAGTCATAGCTCGGACAGTGCTAGAGAGAGCACAGGATAGGAGACAGGCGAGAGAGATAGCCACAGGAGAGGAGACAAGGGAGAAAGAGACAAGAGGAGGACGTGAGAGAGCACAGAGGAGACAGGAGAGAGAGCAAGAGGGAGGGGAAACAGGGCGAGAGAGAGCACCACAGGGAGGAGACAGCGCAGCACCTAATCTGCGCACAAGAGGAGACCCAGGAGAGAGAACAGGAGGGAACAGGCGGAGAGAGACACAAACTGACCCCCCAAGGCGAGAGAGCACAGGAGGGGAGACATGCGAGAGGCACAGCGAGAGCGCAGACAGGCGAGAGACGCCACACGCTATGAAGCCGCTAGGAGAGAGTCACAGAGGAGGACAGCCCGCCGATGTGAGAGCACACAGACGACCGGAGACAGCGCGAGCAAACGCCAGCACCCCCCCTTCGAGCTCGCAGATAGTATGAGACGCACATTTGAGAGTATCACATTCTGCCCCTAGACGATGACACAAAGACATGACGTATGAGTTCACTCTTTTGCCACCCAGGAGGGGAACAGGCGAGAGGAGCAACAGGAGGGAGACCGGCGCGAGAGAGCAACAGGCGAGGAGACAGGCGAGAGACAACAGCAGAGAGAAGGCGAGAAGAGCACAGGAATCCCCCCCCCCCCACCCCCCCTTGATCGCTACAGGCACGAGACCCCCGAAACGCACAGCAGGGAGAACAGGAGAGAGCAAAGGAGAGGAGACAGGCGAGAGGCCAGAGCACACAGAAGGACCGCGAGAGGAGAACACAGGAGAAGGAGACAGGGCGAGAGGCACACAGAGAGGAGACAGGCGAGAGTAGACACAGGAGAGGGCTTCACCCGACAGTCGCGCACGAGAGAAGAGATGTCCATCAGCCCGGCCAGAGGAGACACGGCGAGTAGAGCCAAAGGCTCTCCTCCTCCGTCCCTTCTCCGAGAGAGAAGGCGAGCCGAGCATTTGGCCACCCAGGAGAGGATGCTATTTTCCTTGGCGTAGAGAGACAGGATATATACATTCTATATATATCATTATATTATACATTCTATATATATCACATTATATTCACATTCTAACGCGCAGCACCTATCACACATTATATTATACATTTATATATATCACACAATATTATACATTCTTATATATCAAATCATATATACATTCATATATATCAAACATCATATCGTCCACGTCCACACTTATCCACCGCCATATAACTCAGTATTATACTTCTAGATATCCTACGCACACAGAGAGTCAGACAGCGAAAGAGCACAGAGTACGAGACAAGGAGTCTTAGCACAAGATGAGACAGGGCGAGAGAGAGACACACAGTCGATAGGACGACAGTGAAGACGAGCCCACAGGAAGGATAAATTCGAGACGATCAACCACGGCAGGGATACAGTGGCGAGAGATAGCACACAGAGACACCAGGCATAGACAAGAGGCCACACAGTACATCCCCCCCTCCCAACGTCGATTGCTATTTTTATGTCCTCGCCAGTACCCCGTATTATACATGCGAGAGATCCTAGCCCCGATCTCACCCTCTTTCCTTCTTCCTCTTCACGTACGATGTCTGCCTATTCAACTATTTTATCACATGAGATCGGCAGACAGGCTAGCGAGAGCACCTCCCCCCCCCCCCCCCCCCTTTTTTTTTTTTTTTGATGTTTTTTTTTTTTTTTTGTTTTTGTTGTTTTTTTTGTGTGTGTTTGTTTTTTATTTTTTTCTTTTGCTTTTCTGACCCTCTTTCTCCCCTTCTTTTTCTTTTTTTTTCCGTTCCTCTCTTCGAGAGACTAGAGGAGACCCCTCCTCCTTCCGGCGTTATTTTTATGTCTTGATTTTCCCCTCTAAGCTCAGAGCAAGGATACAGGCGATATAGACCATTCCATTTCTTTGGAGATGAGACAGGCGAGAGAGAGCACATTTAGAGGAGAAGGTCTATATATTATCACACATTATATTATACATTCTATATCTCACAATTATCCATTCTATAAATCCACATTATATTATACATTCTATATTTAATACACATTCTATTCTACATTCTATATATATATCACATTATATTATACCTTCTATATATATCACACATTCTATTAGACATTCTATATATCACATATATTATACATTCTCTCGATCACATTATATATACATTCTATATATATCACATTATATTATACAGTCTATTATATACATTATATTTTATACATTCTATATTCACATTTATTATACATTCTCTTATATACACCATATTATACATTCTATATATCGCATTATATTTTACATTCTATATATCACATTATATTATACATTCTATATATCACATTATATTATACATTCTATATATCACATTATATTATACATTCTATATATATCACATTATATTATACATTCTATATATAACATTATATTATACATTCTATATATATCACATTATATTATACATTCTATATATATCACACATTATATTATACATTATACATCACACATTATATTATACATTCTATATATATCACATTATATTATACATTCTATATAAACACATTTGTATTGTACTTGTACACATTAAATAGGTTTATACCTTTCTATCACTTCTTTATGCTTTGGCCCTATTGGCCCTAGGGTGCCTATACTGCAATATTGTTCTGTGCCCCTAGATGGCACTATATTAACAGCTGTATACCAATTTCATACAGGGCTATAATTGTGGTGACATCATCACACATGGATTTGTAAACTTTGTGTAAAATGAAACAAGAAATAAAAGTGTTCGTAATAACAATACCTTGTATAATGGAAATGAAATAATGAGGGGACAATAGCATTTTTTTTAAAAAATGCCAGACTTAACCACTAGGAGGAGCCATGTAACCGCAAACTATAATAATAGTGCTGTGATTCCTATGGCAAATTACTTTAATGCTTTGGAGAGAAGCTTAATGGATTAACTTCCAATTTCTGTAACTGTCCCCGGCATAACCAGAAGTATTGTGGATAATCGTTTTATTGGGCTTTGTGTCGCCCTCCTATCTGGTGAGTAATAATTGGTTTTCTCACTGCTCATTCTAAAGCTTTCCTAATGTATAAAGCTTGGTACACGTTAGCGATAAATGGACAATCCCGTTGGTACATGTATGCGCGGAATTTTTATTGGTGGAAATTCCCTTAAATGTCCCACTGATGGATATTGTGGCGTTAAGGCTACGTTCACATTGAGCGTTTTGTAACGCAGCGGAACTCCGCGTTTGCAATTTAGTGCAATGTTACGCTGTGTTAATGCACCAAACTGCTGCATGAACTACATCACAGCGTGCAATGTGAACGGCGCCAATGACATCACATGAAACTAAACCAGACTAAACCAGTATAACCTAGACTTACCCAGTCTAGCCCAGACTAATCCAATATAAACCAGACTAAAACACTATAACCCAGTATAACCCAGTCTAGCCCACTATAACCCAGACTAAACCAGTATAACCTAGACTTACCCAGTCTAGCCCAGACTAATCCAATATAAACCAGACTAAAACACTATAACCCAGTATAACCCAGTCTAGCCCAGTTTAACCCAGACTAAACCACTATAACCCAGATTAAACCAGTATAACCTAGACTTGCCCAGGTTAACCCATAGTAAACCAGTATAACCCAGTCTAGCCCAGTTTAACCCAGACTAAACCACTATAACCCAGTCTAACCCAGACTAAACCAGTATAACCCAGTCTAACCCAGACATACTCAGTCTAGCCCAATTTTACCCAGACTAAACCAGTATAACCCAGACTTACCCAGTCTAGCCCAGTTTAACCCAGACTAAACCACTATAACCCAGTCTAACCCAGACTAAACCTGTATAACCTAGACTTACCCAGTCTAGCCCAGTTTAACACATATTAAACCAGTATAACCCAGTCTAGCCCAGTTTAACCCAGAATAAACCAGTATAAACCAGACTAAACCACTATAACCCAGACTAACCCAGTATAACCAGACTTACTCAGTCTAGCCCAGTTTAACCCATAATAAACCAGTATAACCCAGAACAAACCAGTTTAGCACAGTCTAATCCAGACTAAACCAGTGTATCCCCAGACTAACCCAGTCTAGCCCAGGTCACAGGTGAGTTGATGCTGTCCAACAATATCCCCCTCACACACACACACACACACACACACACACAAACGTCTACTGCTCTAGAGGTTTGTAAAGGGAAACTGCTCCTTGTGTGTTGGCAGCCACCTGGCGGTGAAGGGGTTAATGGGGCATACCCAGGAGTTGGAGCCAGTTTAATGATGAACATTCCTAGTTCACATCTAATTTCCGGATCTAACTAGAGAAGGAAACCAAATTATAAATGGAAATGATCTGGGGGCTGTGAATTGTATCAAAACAGCAAAGGGTTAAATAAAGTCACGGGGTCCCTAGGGGCCACACTGTCAGATGACATCATCAGGACTCCAGAATGAGTCACAGGTTGGAGGAGAAACAACTGATGGGAAAGAGGCCAGAAATGAATGATATGGAATGCAAATTAACAGCAACCCCTAGGGCAGCACCAACACAGCTTTATAAACAAGGGTTTAAAGGGAAAGTTCATCATATTGTAATATTCCCAACATTTGGAATTAAGTTTTTCTTTTAGTTTATTTATTTTTATTTTAACCCGAAGAAGTTTTTACATTGTTTTTAGGGCCCCCAGGGGTCCATTATCTCCCAATTCAGAACCAGCTGCCTTTCCCTTTAACACCACCCCTTCTTTCCAGTGATTTTGTCCCTTGGAGTGAACCAGAGCAAAACTGCAATGTGACAATCCACTTGGCAGCTCCTACATAATGTCCAGTGATCTGAAATGCCTGTCCAGTAAAAACCTAATTTAACCAAACGTGTCCTTGCAGTCGGCCCCAATGAACTATCATATCCTATAAAGGAAATTCCCCCAATCACATTCCACTTCCCCTATTCCCTGGGGACTGGTTAAAATGACATCATCATTCAAACATCTAAATGGGGCGACCAGGAAGGGGAGACCCCACCACATGTGTTTAATGTGTGTCCCTCCCTCTACCAGATGGTCCGCAGACTTCTCTAGGGTCTGATTTCCCTCCCCCCAATAGCAGAGAATCATAGTTCAACAACAGCCGGAGGGCTTCACGCTGTATATTCCTGACACACAGAATTCTGGGAAATTGTATTTAAAGGGAAATAAGACAGATGGACAATGTCAGGACACTGGCTACCCCCCATCCCCCCATAAAAAGCTGTGCCCAGAAATACAAAGCATCTGATTAGGCCCCATACAAGAGTAATATGCACCCCTTGATGGCAGTCACAGGCTAACCAGCATGGTAGTTCCCACCTTTTTCCTTATTAGAGACGTTTCCTCCTTCTCTGCCCCTCTGGTAACTCACAGACACATTTCCTAATTGTACAAAGAGTAACAGCACAACCAGTGAAATATTTATTTCATAATGTCACTAGACCCGATATATATCCCTTCACCTGTGCATCACACCCCGTATATATATCCCTCCTCCTGTGCATCACACCCCGTATATATATCCCTCCACCTGTGCATCACACCCCGTATATATCCTTCTACCGTTGCATCAGGCCCAAATATTAATCCTCCACCTGTGCACCAGAACCCATATATATCCCTCCACCTGTGCTTTAGACCCGATATATATCCCTCCACCTGTGCATCAGACCCAATATATATCCCTCCACCTGTGCATCACACCCCATACATATCCTTCTACCTGTGCATCAGACCCGATATATATCCCTCCACCTGTGCACCAGACCCCATATATACCCTCCACCTGTGCATCACACCCCATATATATCCTTCTACCTGTGCATCAGACCCGATATATTTCCCTCCACCTGTGCACCAGACCCCATATATACCCTCTACCTGTGCATCACACCCAATATATATCCTTCTACCTGTGCATCAAACCCGATATATATCCCCCCACCTGTGCATCACACCCTGTATATATCCTTCTACCTGTGCATCAGACCCGATATATATATAGCCCCCCCCACTTGGCATCCACCCGGGTATATATCCTTCTACCTGTGCATCAGACCCGATATATATCCCCCCACCTGTGCATCACACCCTGTATATATCCTTCTACCTGTGCATCAGACCCGATATATATCCCTCCACCTGTGCATCACACCCTGTATATATCCTTCTACCTGTACATCAGACCCGATATATATCCCTCCACCTGTGCATCAAACCCGATATATATCCCCCCACCTGTGCATCACACCCTGTATATATCCTTCTACCTGTGCATCAGACCCGATATATATCCCTCCACCTGTGCATCACACCCTGTATATATCCCTCCACCTGTGCACCAGACCCAATATATATCCCTCCACCTGTGCACCAGACCCGATATATATCCCTCCACCTGTGCATCACACCCCGTATATATCCTTCTACCTGTGCATCAGACCCGATATATATCCCTCCACCTGTGCACCAGACCCCATATATATCCCTCCACCTGTGCATCACACCCCATATTTATCCTTCTACCTGTGCATCAAACCCAATATATATCCCCCCACCTGTGCATCACACCCTGTATATATCCTTCTACCTGTGCATCAGACCCGATATATACCCCTTCGCCTGTGCATCACACCCCATATATATCCTACTACCTGTGCATTAGACCCGATATATATCCCCCCACCTGTGCACCAGACCCCATATATATCCCTCCACCTGTGCACCAGATCCAATATATATCCCTCCACCTGTGCATCACACCCCGTATATATCCTTCTACCTGTGCACTTGACCCAGTATATATATCCCTCCACCTGTGCATCACACCCCGTATATATCCTTCTACCTGTGCATCAGACCCGATATATATCCGTCTACCTGTGCACCAGACCACATATATATCCCTCCACCTGTGCACCAGTCCCGATATATATCCCTCCACCTGTGCACCAGTCCCGATCTATATCCCTCCACCTGTGCACCAGACCTGATATATATCCCTCCACCTGTGTACCAGTCCCGATATATATCCCTCCACCTGTGCACCAGTCCCGATATATATCCCTCCACCTGTGCACCAGTCCCGATATATATCCCTCCACCTGTGCACCAGACCCGATATATATCCCTCCACCTGTGCACAGGTGGAGGGATATATATCGGGACTGGTGCACAGGTGGAGGGTATATATATATATATATATCACACATATTATACATTATATATATATCACGCATTCTATATATCACATATTATACATTCTATATATCACATTATATTATACATTCTATATATCAGATTATATTATACATTCTATATATCGCATTATATTATACATTCTATATATCACACATTATATTATACATTCTATATATATCACACATTATATTATACATTCTATATATATCACACATATACATTATATATATATATATATATATATATATCACACATATTATACATTATATATATATCACACATTCTATATATCACATATTATACATTCTATATATCACATATTATACATTCTATATATCACATATTATACATTCTATATATCACATATTATACATTCTATATATCACATTATATTATACATTCTATATATCACATATTATACATTCTATATATCACATTATATTATACATTCTATATATCACACATTATATTATACATTCTATATATCACACATATTGTACAGTTAGACAGGAATATACAGGGTGTTTTGTGATGCACAGGTGAGGGATATATATCGGGTCTGATGCCAAAGGTAGGCAGATATATACAGGGTGGAGCCAGGTGGGGGGATATAATGGGTCTGTGCAAAGTAGAGGATATTACAGGTGTGAGCACAGGTGGGGGGATATATATCCGGGTCTGATTGCACAGGTTTAGTAGAAGGACTATACAGGTGTGTGCACAGGTGGGGGGAGATCTATAGGGGTGATGCACAGGTTAGAAGAAGGATATATTATTGGTATGTGATTGCACAGGTTAGAGGGTATATCGGGGTCTTGTGCACAGGTGGATGGGAAATATTCGGGTTGATGCCAACAGTAGCAGGATATATATGGGGTTTTGTGATGCACAGGGAGGTATATATGGGGTCTGGGAACAGTGGAGTGATATATATATCGGGTCTGAGCACAGGTATTAGAAGGATTTATTAGTATGGGCGTGTGATGCACAGGGGAGGGTATATTGGGGTATGGTGCAAAGGTGGAGGGGATATATATCGGGTTCTGATGCACAGGTTAGGGTAGAAGGATATGCGATGGGGGTGTGAGGCACAGGTGGGGGATTGATATAATTGTGTATGATGCACAGGTGGAGGGATAGATATCGGTCTAAGCACAGGTGAGGGATTATATAGGGTTTGGTGCACAGGTGGACGGATTAATATTTGGGCCGATGCAACGGTTTAGAAGGCTATATAGGGGTGTGATTGCACAGGGGAGGGATATCTATAGGAGGGTGATGCACAGGAGGAGGATATAATACGGGGTGTGATGACACAGGTGAGCGGATATATATATAGGGTCTAGTGACATTATGAAATAAATAGGTTCACTGGTTGTTGCTGTTACTCTTTGTACAATTAGGAATGTGTTTCTGTGAAGTTACAGAGGGGATATTGAGAAGGAGGAGGAAACGTCTCTAATAAGAAAAGGGTTTGGGAACTACCATGATGGTTAGCCTGTGGACGCCATCAAGGGGTGCATATTACTCTTGTTGGGGCCTTATCAGAGCTTTGTATTCTGGCACAGCTCTTTTTATGGGGGGATGGGGGGTGGTAGCCAAGGTTCCTGACATGTCCATCTGTTTTATTTCCCTTTAAATACAATTTCCCAGAATTTGTTGTGTCGGACTACTACAGAGTGACATGAAAGCCCTCCGGTTGTGGTTTTTGAAATATGTTATCTGCTTTGGGGGGAGGGAAATCAGAACCTAGCGAAGTCTGCGGACCATTGGTAGAGGGAGGGACACAATTAAACACATGTGGTGGGGGTCTCCCTTCCTGGTTTTTCTTCTTTTTTTTAGCCCCTTTAGTGTTTGAATGATGATGTGCATTTTAACCAGTCCCAGGGAATAGGGGAAGTGGAATGTGATTGGGGGAATTTCTTTTATAGGATTGATAGTTCATTGGGGCACTGCAAGGGACACTTTGGTTAAATTAGGTTTTTTACTGGACAGGCATTCAGATCACTGACATGATGTAGGGAGCTCCGAGTGGATTGTCAATTGCAGTTTTGCTCTGGTTCACTCCAAGAGGGACAAAATCAATGGAAAGAAGGCGGTGGTGGCAAGGGAAAGGCACTGAGTTCTGCATTGGGAGAATAATGGACCCTCGGGGGCCTAAAAACAATGTAAAAACTTCTTCGGGTTAAAATAAAAATAAATAAACTAAAAGAAAACTTAATTCAAATGTTGGGAATATTACAATATGGATGAACTTTCCCTTAAACCCTTGTTATAAAAGGCGTGGGGTGCTGCCCTAGGGGTTGCCTGTAATTTGCAATTCCATATCATTCATTCTGGCCTCTTCCCATCAGTTGTTGCTCCCTCCAATCCTGTGACTATTCTGATGAGTCATGAGGATGTATTCTGACAGTCGTCGGACCCAGGGACCCCGTGGACTTCTGTGACTTATTTAACCCTTTGACTGTTTTGATACAATTCACAGCACCCAAATTCTTTCCATTTTTATAATTTGGTTTCCTTCTAGTAGATCCGGAAAATTAGAGTGAACTAGGAATGTATCATTTAAACTGGCTCCAACTCCTGGGTATGCCCCATTAACCCCTTCACCGCAAGGTGGCTGCCAAACACACAAGGAGCAGTTTCCCTTAAACCTTAGAGCGTAGAGTTTGTGTTGGTTGTGGTGTGTTGTGTGTGTGAGGGGGATATTGTTGGACAGCATCAACTCACCTGTGACCTGGGCTAGACTGGTTAGTCTGGGGATACACTGGTGAGTCTGGAATTAGACTGTGACAAACTGGTTTGTTCTGGGTATACTGGTTTAGTATGGGTTCTTTATTTGAAACGGGCTAGACTGAGTAAGTCTGGTTTAATGGGTAGTCGGGGTTATAGTGGTTTAGTCTGGTATATACTGGTTTATTCTGGAGTTAAACTGGGCTAGGCTGGGTTATATGGTTTAATATGTGTTAACTGGGCTTTAGACTGGTAAGTCTAGGTTATAAGGTTAGTCTGGGTTAGACTGGGTATAGTGGTTTAGTATGGGTTTTTTTAAACTGGGCTAGATGGGTAAGTCTGGGTTATATACTGTTTAGTCTGGTAAAAATTGGGCTAGACGGAGTATGTCGGGTTAGACTGGGTTAACTGGTTTAGTCTGGGTTTCAGGGACTGGGTTATAGTGGTTTAGTTCTGGGTTAAACGGGGCCTAGACTGGGTTATACTGGTTTACTATGGTTAACCTGGGCAAGTCTACGGTTTACTGGTTTTAATCTGGGTTATAGTGTTAGTCTGGGTTACTGCGGCTAGACTGGGTATACTGGGTTTTAGTGTTTTAGTTCTGGTTTTATATTGGATTAGTCTGGGCTAGACTGAGGTAGTCTAGATTATTACTGGTTTAGTCTGGGTTATAGTGGGATAGACTGGGGTATACTGGGTTGTTATAGGGTTTAGTCTGAAAGTTTATGGATTAGTCGGGCCTAGATGGGTAAGTCCTCAGGTTATACTGGTTTTTAGTCTGGTTAGTTTCATGTGAGTGTCATTGGCGACGTCAACATTGCACGCTTGAGTGTCAGGCAGAGTTTGGGCATTATTTTATGAACACAGCCGTAACATTGCACTAAATTGCAAAACGCGGAGTTCCCGCTGCGTTACAAAAACGCTAAATGTGACGTAGCCTTAACGCCACCAATATCCATTCAGGGGACAGTTAAGGGAATTTCCACCAATAAAAATTACGCGCATACATGTACCACGGATTGTCCATTTATCGCTACGCTTGTGTACAGCATTTATTAAGTAGGAAAGGAAAGCTTTTAGAATGAGAGTGAGAGGAAACCAATTATTACTCACCAGATAGGAGGGCGACCACAAAAGCCCAATATTTAAACGATTATCAACCATACTTTGGTTATGCGGGGACAGTTACAGAAATTGGAAGTTAATCCATTAAGTTCTCTCCAAAGCCATTAAAGTAAGGTGCCAAGGAATCACAGCACTATTATTCTGTTTGCGGTTAAATGGCTCCTCCTAGTGGTTAAGCTGGCCATTTTTAACAAAAAGTGGGGCTAATGGTCCCCTCATTAATTTATTCCATTATACAAGGTATTGTTTATTACGACACACTTTTATTTCTTGGTTCATTACACAAAACAGTTTACAAATCCATGTGTGTGATGAATGTCACCACAATTATAGACCTGTATGAATTGGATACAGCTGTTAATATAGTGCCATCTAGGGGCACAGAACCAATATTGCAGTATAGGGACACCCTAGGGACCCTAGGGCCCAAAGCATAAAGAAGTCGATAGAAAGCGTTATAAACCTATTTAATGTGTACAAGTACACTACAAATGTGTTTATATAGAAGGTATAATAGTATGTGTATATATAGAAGATAATATAATGTTGTGCTGTTAATGTATAATATAATGGGTGATTATATATAGAATGTATCATATAATGTGATAATATAGATGTAATATATGTTTTATATATAGAATGTATAATATAATGTGATATAGATAGAATGTATTAATATGAATTGTGAGCTAAGAAAAGTATAAGATAA